>DWDX01005657.1:0-10335 GCA_018245675.1 Agara michaeli | reverse complement strand
GTTACCTAAAAGTATAGCATTGTAGCTTGTAAGTCGTTTAGAAGTTAGGTTGTTTCCGTAATTCTACGTGCTAAGTATATGAAACGTGTGTTCCTGATTCAAATTTAATCTCAGATTGGCGTCGTTGATAACGGTTTTCTCACGGAGCTACCAAAAATAAACATATCAAAGAGTGTAAATAAAAAAGTGAGCAGAGATAAAGAGCTTTATTTACGACAACTCAATAAAGTAAATAATGTTGTTGCTGCGTCATGCACACTGTTGTACAGCGGGCCGCACAAGTTGTTCAGATGTCACATCATTATATTTTAACGATGTGTCATGATTTATCTGTGTAGATAAACAAGTTTACAATATTTAAGTCGATCTTGATATAAGTAATACTACGAAACAAATTATACTTAAATAGGTAAATCTCGCGACAATCTTACATATCATTTAAATTGTATAATACAACAGATGGATTTTTGATTAAATATGAAAATTATCTTCTTTTTAGAACCAGATAATAAACGCCTGTTTTTGAAACTATTTTTTACCATTAATTATTATATTACATTTATGTTGACTAACGTTTTAATAATATTGCGATTTTCTATGTGCCTGTGAACATAGATGGACATAAATAATATATAACGTACATAATAGCTATGCAATTGCGGTGTTGACGCAAAGTTGATAGTTATATTTAAACGCTCTACTGAATCACCAACTTGCGCGGCGCACTGTACTGGGTATTGTATCATCGGAAAGCCCGTATAGTTGGATCATAATTCAAGAAACTCGTACGTTCAATCTGATGGTACGTTACCAAAACATTTTTCAACGATTTATCGGTTTTATTATACCATCACGCCAGGTCCCTAAGGGGGTAGGCAGGGCGCACCGAGTACCAAATATCTCTTTCCTTACAAACCTGACGTGCTTCGTCTACATTGATCACTCTCTTCATCCATACACGCCAGTTTCGGAGACTCTTAACTCCCCCGTCAGATTTACTGGTATATCTTTAAATGTATGGACAATAGGAACCAGGAAATCTTGCCCCTAGCGAACACCCATGCAAGTGCACAGAGCGTCGAACGCGTACATTTTAAACGAATAGTCATTCCAGTGTACAATCAGATATTACAACGATAATAATTTAATTATAATCGAACCGCCGCTCGAGGTATTTGCGTCTTTACCGCCACGTATTACGTAAACTTAAGGCTGCTGTTTACGTGTCAACGACAACCTCGTGGCTGCGACTTCACGCGCAAAAGCCTTAACAATTTCCGTGAAGTGTTTTTATTCTAAAAAGCGATTCATTTCGTATTCGATATTCAAAACTTTTCTATTATTTTAAAGTAAAATGTGAACATTTATAAGACGTCTGAATCCTAATCATAAAAATTACTGTCTTCAATGACTTTATATCTTCAGGAATGCATAAACAAACCAAAGGGCACTCTTTTTTGGATCACCTTTATTGTTCTACTATTGGACACAGATATCGTCTACGCACAGTTACTCCACGGTCTACCACGCTGGCCAAATGCCAATCGACAACCTTCGCAGACCTGAGAGAATATAATGATGAATTCTAGGGAGTCTATGTTCCCTCGCGCTTTCCATCTCCGTTTAGAGAGCGATGTTTGACTTTGTTTTGTGAGTTTTAACTTTATAAAGTCAGAGGCACTTGTCCGAATTAGAACCTCCACTCAGGGTGTGACACTAAAATTCATAGCACTATGCTACTACACGGATTGTTCGCTGTTTTTATTAAAGCCTCATGCAGTTTTGAGGTTCGAAATACAGTTCATAGTTACAAATTCGATTCTGCAAATTTCAGATAACGTAACACAGACAGACTGTCAATAATTATAGCATTAGGTAATGTAGATACAATTATGTATATAAACACATCGTTATGAGAATATACAGTGATTGATTACATCTCAAGACAAATCATTGGATATTTTCTGTATCCTTCATTCTGTGTGCAGACGTCAATCTTTCATTGAATTTTAAAAGAACACCAACAATGTAGCGGGACGGAAGATTATTTGAACGTAAAACACCGTGCAAAAGTGACAAAACAGATATTCAATGACTAAATAGGTCAGATACTGGCTGATAGGAGTGTCAAAGTTTCTGACATAGGAGTGTGATAAATGTAGAAGAAGCAGGTCATGTCTGTGGGAATAGGTAAAGATTTTTCTCTCTTTCTCTCTCTGCCTACCCCGTTAAGGACCTAACGCTATAGTTTAATAATAATATCCAGTGATCGCATTGCAATGCTCCGAAAGCATGTTCCATGGTCGATGGTCCTTCGAGCCGGATAACTGCATATCGAAATAGAATTCATATTAAATCCTATTTCCTACTGACATTTACAGTTAATTTATTATCCGACCACTGAGTGTCTAATAATATGCAGTAACGCAATAACATACGGTTACGAGTACGCGAGATTCGCAGAAGCCATTGAAATCGAATGCAAGTCCAATCGCCTCTGTTCGTGATGCCACTATGAAATAAATAAACAAGTGACATTTAGTGTCATCATTGGACATTGGCGTCATTGCCGCCGTAAAATTTACAGCTTGTGAAGCTCGCGCATCACCCACCGGCGACAGCCGTTGAAGGTGACATCGCAAAATGGAAAGGGGAACTATGGATGTATTAAAGAGATTACTGTGCGTACTTCAATCAAATCGATCATTTACTAAAGGCCAGATCAATATTATATGACGATTTTGCTAAAATTATAATCGCGTCTTCTGTAATGTATGTATGCATGTGTGTTTATATGTACGTGTGTTACATTCCGGCTTAGTCCTCAGAAGATGAGCCATTGAGGTAATTTTTCACGAGTTGAATGAATTGCTCTGTGTACTAAGGTGAATCATATAAAAATTGTTAAATCGGGTAATTAAAAATTTAACCGTTAAATCGGATAATTAACATAATTGTGATTATGATTGTGCTAATTGAAGTACCTTTTAAAAGCTTTTATGTATTTTCACTTGTGCGTATGTCTTGGAATTTTGCAATCAATATTTCATCCACATTCACTGAATATTGCTATTGGGCTGAAATTTGGCAAACACTTTGATTTCCATTACGCTATAATAAAAAAATCATTCATATTCCACTGTTGGGCTTCAGTTCTAAGGAGATTCTAGTGATTTCTGACGATCTGAACCAATATTTAATAGATAGATTAATTCATTACGATAGATCACTGATTAAATTAATTATGTTAATAGATCATACGGTAAACAAATATTCATATGATTCATAGACTAAAGTTCAAACAAGCTTATGTATAAGAGTCAGTACGTACGTTTATAAGCGGAAGAACGTTAAAATGTCATGAACATTGCCAACATTGTTGTATTAATTACGAAAGGACACAGCGGGAGGCAACTCGTGACAATTTTAAGATCATACAAGTGCATTATATTGATAATAACATATTTCTACAAGTTAGGTATTTCTACAAATAGGCTCACCACCTATTCCATAGTGGGACTTAAAAACGTAACTGGTGAATTGTGGGGGTGTACTACACTCCTCTGCCTACCCCTTAGGGAATTACAGGCGTAATGTTACGTTTACGTACAAGTTAGGTAGATCTAGATACTGCCATTACAAATATGTTCTCATCGCCGCGGTTAAGTCTAGCCGACGCACTCATAACTTGAATGTTTAACTTTTGTATAACACAAAAAAACAGTCGAATTCTTCTATTAAAAGCAATTCTCTAAAACAACTGGACAGTTTAATCCGCAGAATTCATATGAATTATAATGATTTGCATAAATTCTTGATTACATCAATATATTATTAACGGTAATCTGTATTATCAAGGGTCGATAGTTCATTATTGCGTGGCCGGGCAATCGATTGGTAATATTTTTTGGCGAGCACTCGAAAATGATGTTTCAAACAACATAACACGTTATCAAATTTATTCGAGGAATCGATCGTTGACCATTATACCGTGGTTTAAATTTACGTATGTACATACGAACCTTTTAAGATTGCGGCAGATAATTGTCGAGTTATACAAATTGGTTTTAATCTTTATTGCAATATTTGATTTCACCGATGCATGTGTGAATTTCCAACGAAATACCATAACATTCCTGGCGTACGCAGTGAAGAAAATATGTCTTTTACGTTTGAATTTGGAATACGCCAGCATAGAGAAATATTTACTAAAAGTGTGGCAAGTACAAAAATTCCAGCCAGTATTATATTAATCTTTTTTATATCATCTTGGAAAGGTTTGAGACCGTAACCGAAGCGGGGCCTTAGTAAACATTAATGTAATAAATGACATATTAATATAAGAAGTGCAGGAAACTTTGTAACGTTAAAAACGTTTACAGAAATTTTAACTCTGGTAACCCTATTAATTCGAACGCCGACGTGGAAAGCTAAAATCTGAAGCACCGCATGATTATTTCTTATCAGAAACGGCATAGTACAAGCATGCACAAAGTACACATAATGAGTAAAACGTACATTCTAAATAGATTAGTTATATTTGTCAATCGGGGATTTGATTTAACTATTTAGAAATTTATTTGATGTTAAAAATATAAAATTGCATCTGCTTGAGTCGTAAAGTGCTGTAATAATAATATAACTACAATAAACATAAAAAGTTGCACGCCACATCGCACCACCCGTAAATTACACATAAACGGATATAAAACGCTGTAATTAAAAATGGCGTCTACTGATTTTTACATTTACGACTGCAAACCGAATATTGCCAGCGATAATTTATCTGTAATTTGATTGTCAAATTTTTATTTTTCCTTTCATTTTCAAAGATAATGTGAATTTATATAAATTTTGTTAATTTTATTGCATTAGGTACTTATATAGTAGTATTATAATGACTGAATATTATATTATATTATTAATTAATTAATTAATATAATATGACTTTCAATAACTTTAATATGCCAAGGCATGCTAATTACAACTTTAGTAATTAGCGTAACTTAAGTAACTAAACATTGATTAAATTAATTATAATTAAATTTAATATCTATAAACATAGTATTTTAGTATATTACGGGCTTTTCGTCTGATTTGCCAATGACTTTAATTATATGTTTGGCGATTTTTATAAAATATTTTTCTTTGTAGGGTCGTAACTCCATTATCAATGTTTCTTCCAACTAGACTGGCTCCATCCATACATGGGACTTTCGACGTCAGCTCCTAGATAGATACCCATTCTGGATGATCTGAATTCATTGGTTTCCCACTGTCTTCCTCATATTATCATACTATCTCGCAAAACCTCGAATTAAGTCATTGAAACGTTTTAAGCCTAATTTTTTTGCAATATAATAAATTTCAATGCACTAACTCTGAAGAAACAATTGCAGAACGCAACGCAATCAATACGTTCACTGGAAAAACGAGATGACACGAATACTAAGAAATTTCACATTTGCATGTGAACAATATTTACAGCTATTGCATCCGAACGCTGCAGCTTGAAAAAAGTGCGATTTTATATTCAAATGCCTAGTAACCTTGGAGGTCATTGAGTAGGAGGGACGTAGAATATACAACAAATAGAAAGGGCATGTTATTAATACACAATAGTCTTCTTCATCTTTACAGTTGTTTATTATATTTACATTACCGAAGATCGTGCCAGCTCTAGTAGTTTTTTAGTTCAGTCCAGCAAACAGGCAGCGGGCCACCTGGTCGTAACTGGTCACCGTCACCTATGGACTCTTGCAAAATCCGAGGAGTCGCCAGTATGCTGCCGGCTTTCGAGGAGAGCTCTTTTTGCGATTTTCTGAAGAGCTTTTTTTGAGCTTCACTCAAATAATTTGTCCTGGATGGGAAACGAACCCACGACCTCTGGTTTTGCAGTCAGGGTTTCTAACCGCTCGGCCACGATGCCAGTCACATTTCTATATGTTATTAGATCTGTGGTCCTGAACGGCAATTTTACCAACCTGCTCATGTTAGAAAGCCGTTTCGAAATAAAAGAGCATTTTAATTCGTATAAATTAGTATTGATTTTACAATGGCACACTCAGTTGGAAGTTACGCAATCGTGTGTTACAACGCCATTTTAGTTCGCGCGACCAACATTGTTTGTTCATCACTTTAGACACTTTGCAGTTTGAAGCGTATCAGTATAAATCCGTTTTTATATTTATTTACTTACACAATTATTTATTGGTTCACGAAAATAACACGTAACGTTTACAATCCTGGATTAAATGTAACTTTGTTGATGCTATTATATTCTTCCAATTTATCAAAGACTTCATACAAAGTTACTAACAGTAATATCTTGGACCAGGTCATTGGATCTAAACTAACCAGACACTTTTAATACGATCACCAGACCTCTAGTGAATTATAAAAATAAAACAAATACTCAAATGAATGCACTGGTGGCCTATTAGTACTTTGTGGAATATAAGAGTGATGACATAACGCATGCAAATGACTGACCTCTCGACCTAGTACTTGCAAACTGCTACGCCAGAGGTCGTGGGTTCGATTCCTATCCAGAAAAAAACATTCCTGTAATGAATACATGTCTGTTCTGTGTCTCGTTGTCATAAAACTGGTGTTCGTTACGTTGCACTTTAGCACGATAACGAAATGAGTTCCAATCATTTTGTAAGCTAGGACGTTACGAATAGGGTTCAAATTGCTCTGTACGATCCGTTCAACAATAATACGCCTGGATGAGACGTAAAACGAATATGGCGGATTGTTTGATCGTCTTTTATTTTCCCTGTCCACAACCTGTGCGTTCGGTTTCGTCTTTTATTGGAACGACATTTGTTAGTGACAGATGTAAATGCCTAGTAACTGACGACTCTGCGGGATTTATTTGTTACTGCAAATTAGGAGCCGAGTAGTTTAAAACTCCGTACTCGGTATAGGCCATTCTCTATCTACTCGTAATGCGCCGAATATCTATTTTCCGGTGCCCTATTATCAGGTATATGGTTAACTAAGGAACATGTTGACTCTCTGTGATCATGCTGACGCACTGATAATTGTTCGGTCTGTCTAATAACACATCTATAGAGGGATCGAGCAGCCAGAAGATGTGCCGAGAAAATATTCACGCTCGTGATAATGAAAAGAGATACATAAAAACCATAACAAAGACGTCAATCCCGTTTGCGATTCCACTTACACCCGAACGAGTTGTGCACACGACGCACAATCGTGATGCGCTAAGCGGATCGTTTGTAAAGCGATCACACTGTAATTAGACCCCTTTTGGGTTCCTGAATAGCAAATGTTTTAAACAAACTGCCCACAGATTTGACGTTTGCGTAAATAGAATCGTTGGAGTCGATGTAACTGATTTTTTTTTTCAACCCTTCTATTGTTCATCCGGTGCCAATTGATTATCCTATTAATGCGTGATAATAAAAATAATAGTTGATTAGTATTAATTAATCACAGGACTGCAGGAATAGGTCTGTTACTAACACTAGACCAATTAGTATATCTTAGCATTCGTGCTATTAGTATTCATGTTCGAGGACTGTTGCCTCTGTTATACCGACCGAAACTGTTGCATTGATAAGGTATGTTAAATATACCTATTTGCGTAAAAACACCAGGTTATGTTCTCGTAAATACCACGACACTGTATTGTCAACAGTCATCACATCAATCAAATATGGCGGCGACCTTGGCCGGGTCACGGTACCGCGCGCACTAATGCGTGCGGCCAGCGCAGATGAAAGTGATCACCGGCCATGTAACCATATCTACATAGTAACATACGGATAGAGACACAGCAGGACTGAAGCTGAGAACGTCCCGAAATAACTGAACAACACGGTGAGCTAAATGATTGGGTATGTGAGACATTAATATGTTCGGCGCTATGAGAAGAAACAGAAAATATTAAAAGCGTACATGATGTTCCTGCGCCCAACAAATGTAGGTACAATCTTGATACAAATTCCAATGACGCGGCTGTTGAGATACAAAAAAATCAGTCAACCCGTGACTCGCATAATGAGTTCTCTATAAAAGATATTTAAATTTGCATTTTCTAAAGCATCCAGCTAAATACAGTTGACAACCCTAGGGTTGTTTTTCTTTTTATCCATCCATCCAATAAAATTTTTAATAGTGAACATCCCTGTCATTTACGGAGACCAGTATTTATTTGACAGGATATTGTTTCTAATTAGATAAATAGTTATAACAATGTTTTGTTTCGTAACAGCTTAGCAACGACTTTTGCTTGGAAACGGGGCATTCTGGGGGTTACATCTGGCCTTCGCTATGGTCAGTACAGTTAACCATTGTGGAGGCTATAATCCTGTGGATGCTTCGTTTCCGGGTGCAACACGTGTCAGTGGGGATATCTTTTGGGTGTGTATGCGTCATTGCTGGAGGGAGGACCGTCCACTGCGTACATACACCATCATATGCCATAATCGCGGACTGTTGCAAAATAACTTTAGTTCAATTTAATAAAAAAATAATCTATGTATTGGTTGTAAACAATAACTTAATTCGATTTGATAAACTTACACTGAACTGATTCGTATTTTAGTTCATTTTACACAATGAATACTAAATTGATTATGTTAGAACTGATGAGTTTCTATACAAGTAATACGGGCGTGCCTAATACGCCGCCGACCTCACAAATAGTAACTAGCAACGCAACAACAAGGAAAAACAAAATTTACCCACGAAGCGGAGTTGTTTCAGGGGAAACCCTGTTCTTTTGTTTTTTCATAATATGAAAATGTGTAATTTTTCTAACATTTCCGAGAATTTCGAGAGCGTATCGTATTCTATTGTTTTTTATTATTAGGTATGCTATATATTGTATTTCATTATTTTTTAGATATACATAGTAATTTAAGTTGTTTCTTTAATGTTTAAAAACTTATCAATATGAGACCTGAATACAACAGTGAAACAATAAGAGTCTAAAAAGAAAAAAGATACTTTGTAGTGCGCCGTAATAAAATTACATCATCGAAATATACACATGATATTCTGTACATAGTTTCCGTCCACGTTTACGTAACCCTTTTAAAAAATTCCACCATTTTATTTCATCAGTAAGGTCAATAAAAAACAGTAAATGCACGTGCCAACGATGCAATATTTACTATATAAAAACACATCAAGTTTTTTTTATAACCCAAAACTGATAGGATTAAACAGGGGTTTAAAACCAGCCAATTTTGTAGCAAGTTATATGAAAACTGGTATTAACTCTCAGCTTTTTGGTTCGAACTAAGGCAATGCGTGTTTTAATGTTTTCGGAAAACCAATCTCAGAGGACGTTAAAACAAGGGATGAATGTATGTATGTTTGAAATTCCGCAGATTATGAAGCGAGAATTATTAAAATGAGAAACATTTAAGTCTACAGTTAAAATCACAGTCAAGGGCTTGCGAAATTGGTGACATTCAGTATATTTTAGCTTATATTACGTTTAGTGTAATTTCTATGTCCGGAGCTAGTTTCGAAGGCTTAGATATATCATAGATAATATTCCATCCCACGTTCAAGCAACTGATTGATGTGTAATCATTAATTTAATGATACATCTCATTACAATGATGTCGCATATAGTCAAGTGTCATACACGACATCCCACTGACACCCCAACGTCTGTAGGTACACGATATTACGTGGGGGAACCCCCGACACAGACAATAGCAGAATATTTTTTCTTTGATCCCCTCTATGTCTACGCGTTATCATAATCGCAGTATTCAGACCTAAGATAGTGACAATCAGAAATATTTTTGCTATTATATTTTTTCTCGTGATCTTCAATACAAATATTTTGTTTGTCGCTTAAGCCCTTTCAGTTCTCTGTGTAAATAACGTTTATATTTGTCGAGACATAAATATCTGAGCACACAGTTACCTGGATAACGGAGACAAAAGCTAATTAAAACCGTATCTATCTGAGCCATTTTTCATTTTTGTTCAATTCGTCGACTATAAAACCGTGATAAATGGAATTCTTGACCCAAAAAGCCCACAGCTTTTTTTAAAGTCGCGTTATATTGACAAAGATTTCAGTTATTTCTTATTAAGTACTTCATGTCGCAGTAAAAGAATGCTTCATGTTCCCGCCCTATTTTGTGATCAAATACATGAATTTGTTAGTTGTTGAAAATAAAATTGTGATCAATTTGTCGACTCAGAAAAATCGCTATTTTCTATTTTCATTGAAATCGTGAGAGCGATTTTAGAAAACCCATTAGCATATATTTATATTATTACATATTACAAACCTAGTAGGTTGTACAAAGAGCGACCTAATCGTATGGCACTACC
>DWDX01005656.1:0-10336 GCA_018245675.1 Agara michaeli | reverse complement strand
GTTTGCAAGGACAGAGATATTTGGCACTCGGTGCTTTCTGCCTACCCCGTTAGGGACCCGGCGTGATGGTATGTTGTTTATAAATTTGATTCTGTATTGCAAAGTCGTGGCTGAAGAGATTTTTCTAGATCATTCATGTCTTAGTGTTTTGCACACAATGTATTCTAGACACCACCTGTCTAATGAGAAATGGTGCTTTTTTGTTTTTTTTATTTTTAAATAGGCTTGCGTTTGTCTACGAGCTCATCTGATGGTTAGTAAGATGCAGGCTGAGATGTAACACGCTTGCGCAATAAATAATAATAATAACTGGGGACAATTCCACACATTATGTATCTGATTCCAAATTAGGAAATTTAATTATTGTGTTATGGTGACCGGACAGCTGGTAAACATACAATATAATACTTACATAGATATTTTTATCACGCCCAGACGCAGAATAAACAAATGTGCTCATCGCACAAATGTTTGCTCTGTGTGGGATTCGAACCCACGACCTCCGGTTTTGCAGTCGTGGTGTCTAACCACTCGCCCACGAGCGCAGTCAATGCCTATTCACTCCCGTTTTGAATAGCCCAAGTTATACGTACTGACAAGAAGCCTTCGTACTGGCTAACCGCGAACCGAGGTGTGACGCAACTGTCATTACAGGTGGCATGTCAGGTGAAAACACCCTAAACGCGTCTAACTTACACCCTCAACCCAACCGATATAAGCAACTTTATTACCTTATAAATAGAGCTCATTTTGTAATGACATTCCATCGATATTATTAATACATAAATTGGTTATCCAACCTTTGTCTTCGCGCGGAACACCTTTTCAAACATTCGCCACACTTTTTTTAAGGTCATTTCATCGCAATGAAAGTAACGAATTGTAGTTATTTTTATAATTTTATAACTAGACGTAATGGCGTCCAGCTGTTACTGAGTTGCAAATGGAATCTATGCATATCCGTGTTGTGTCTGATATTTGTATTGAATTGTGTTTAAGATTATATACCTACAGGTATTTTTGGACGCGGTGAATTTAAATACAGATTGTAAATGGGCTGTAGGTTTAGTGATCCAGTGAGCCTGGGTGGTTAGGAAGCCGCGGGTTGAAGGTTAGATTCCAACTCAGGGCAGACATATTCCCAAGGGAATTAAATGACAGTTATTTTATCTATAGTTATAGTACATTAAAGTCGAAAATAAATCCGCAAAAATATTTTCTACATCAAGGCAGATGTTGATATTTAAAACTCGAAAAACATTAATAATACGCAATTATGTACATTTCATTAAAAAATATATTAAATTTACTGTACATATCGACAATTTTATTGAATATTCGCAACCAATAAAATTTTAGTGTCCCACAGATAAACATTTATCCTGACACACAGTTGTAATTAATGAAAATGAGAACGAGTGATATTTAAAATAAAAATGGAATAGTTTTGAAACGTTCGCAAAAGTTTGTTATAACTTAAGTGGTGTAATATTTTCAAAAAGAACCCGATTAATTTAAAAAGCTCATTCACATAACATTTATTTACGCGCGCCATTATCACACAGCTATCTCCCAGCGGTTGACGGAACAAAACAGGTGCGCCATAAATATTTTAAGAAATTCAGTACTACACTTTTTAAATTACCCTTTTGCCTACGAAAGCTGTTTTATCTGTATTCATTTTATTCTTTTTAATTACCCCGGCGGACAACGGCGAGGGCGCATTCTTCCCGCGGCCGGCTGTCTGGCATCGATCTCGTAATAAAGGTGTTAGGGCTAGGCAGAACGGCCAGGTGTCGCAGCGAGTGGATGTTTCACGAAAAAAGTAAAAAAAAAAAACACAAAAAGATACTCGGCTAAAAAATCTGTGCAGGTGCGCAGTACGAACCTGGTCAGGCGAAAACTCAGCTGTCCCAAAACAACTGTCCAAATTGAGGAAAACATTAGAATTCGATTTATTTTAATGCGCCATCAAATTGGCAAAAGCGTTTCTTTTTTAATTATTTCTATTAACAAAAAACATAATTGCGTATAAAATTAAACGTTGATCAATTGTTTTTAATGACGTTTTAATTGACGCGTTCCATTTCACGTAAATATGACACATGTTTTGCAGGCAGGTACGGGTAGCGTAAAAAATAATTTCAACTTTTTTGACTGATGATGGCGGTTGAGTTTAATGGGAGAAACAGTTTACATGCAAAATATTCATGTAATTTTTTTTAAATATGCGTATAATTCCAGAGCCGGTGGGATAATTATAGAAACATCCACTTAGTGGCTCATTACTGGCGGTTTATTAATTTTAATCCTGTTTTATGATCAAAACGATAACTGTAGATATTTAATAAAATTACTCTCAAATTTTAAGAGATATTTATCGTATTCACTGAAAATTTTCGGATGTAATATTTGCTATACTAAAAACATTCGACATTTCAAAAAACTATATTGTGTTGATGTTAAATGAGTTGAGGTTACTTTTATTTCACTTCAAATGCGTCATCTGAAACCAGCCCAACAGTGGGACGAAAATGGATGGCAACTGAAGACAACACCCGAATTAGTTCCTCTGTGAAAAGTTTTACTGTGAATTAGCTGCCAATTATTTAATCACCGTTTAATCAAATCCGGTTAATTTAAAACCTGGTATTATTTGTGAGATTTTCAAAACAAAAACATAAACATTTATTAAAGAAACTTAATTTTATTTGCAAATATATTATTAATTAAAGGATTCCACAGTAATGTAAATCATTACGGTATTATGTATGTAAAGGTATATCACTGCTACTATTCGAAGAACTGCTTGCCACCTGCTGCGAAACAGCAGCTGTAACTTATCGTTGTACCTAGTTATTATTATTATGAGATTGCGATTCCCAGTCAGCCAAAGACTGTGGTATCTTCCTTTGTCACGTAGATTATTTTGTCAATTAACGCATTCAATTTTGTATTATGAGACCAGTAAAGTTTATTATTATCGAAGTAGACTTAGCAGTTTTTTCTACCAATCTTGGCTGGTATTTATAATAAAATAATAATATTTCTATTACGGTCAGACACTCGGCAAAGGTGTTCATCACATAAATGTTTGTCCTGGGTGGAAGTCGTAACCACGACCGCCGGTTTCCCAGTCACAGTCACAGTCTCTAGCCACTGAACCAGGAGACCGAGTGACAACAAAACAAAATATAACACAGCTAACGCTACTAGTCATTCTCTATTAAGTCCGCCTACCCAAATATCAGATCGAAGTTCAACTTTGAAAGTAACTTCGCGACGGAATTAAAAAAAATCGTACATTCCAGAGAGATTGCTCAATTATTTACGAGATAAATATAATAATATCGTCCGTTGTGTATTCTTTGGAACAATAAAACGAGCGACACTGCGTTTGGCTGCATACGATTTTTACTTTTGCCCTATTTGCTGGTACGCGGGACAAAAAGCTCCGAGCCCACTCCGTATATGTCGTAGTAAGGTGCGAACACAGCCGGCAGTATCACTTTAATTTAGAGCTCGTTTCAAAACTATTTGTCAATTGCAGCAAATTTATTTGTCTCTTAAATATCTAGAGAGTATTTGAGAACTCTTCCTATTAACGACGATAAGCGGTCGGCGATCGAATTACGTAATGAAATGTTGTAATTCTCGTCCGTCGTTAATGTGAATAGAGAATTTTTTCATGTTTTTTTTTCCATTGTTAGACACAGATTTCGTCTCAAAATGAGAAAGCATAGTCTCATAGTCTATCGCGCAGGCTTAGCGGCGATCGGCAGACTTCAGACGTGTAATAGAACATTATGAAGAATTTTAAGGTGAGTAGATTACTTCGCAATGCAACGTTACAATTAGTTATGTAACATTACAAAAACGCACGTAATTTTGTAAACTCGGCCACGCCGAGATTAGAACCCGAGATCCTCGGAATGGGATGCTGAAGTCTAAACGACTAGACTTAGACTTGTCTGTTTTAGAGAGTCATTGTTTTAGTTACTTAATGTATAAGTGAATATTGTTCTACAGTACGATATATCGTATATCGCTTCAGTTACTCTGTGCGACCGCTACTTTAACAAGATAATAGCCCCTTATTGTTATTCATTACTTCATTGAGCGCGGATAATGTTGCAGCGAAAATACAATGTACAAAAAACATACAAAAATACACCATCAATATATATATACACGGTCACGAAAAAGTCGTAGAAGGGTAATGTGAAAATAGTTTTTTAACCCTCTCAACTTACCTATTTTTAGACCTGTTTCGGTGGAATTATTCATTTCGCTTTCTCTGTTTCTGTCACTGAATAAACATTCCTTTGTCTATTTTATTGTTCACTAGCTTTTGTCCGCGTCTTCGTCCCGCGCATATATTATTATACAAATGTTATTATACATATAAACCTTCCTCTGCAATCACTCTATCTATTAAAGAAAACCGCACAAAAATCCGTTGCGTAGTTTTAAAGATTTAAGCATACATAAGGGACATAGGGACAGAGAAAGCGACATTGTTTTATACTATGTAGTGATGCATAGTGACCAAGCAGCACCGGAGAGGCATGGTGGAGTATGCACCAGGTCTCCAGTGGCAAAGGCTGAAGAAACAAAAGAACGCCAGTGGTACAGAACAGTTTAAATCAATGTATTCAATAAAGCCTTTACATACTAATCACGGTGTACAAATCGTAAATAATGAGTTTAAGTAGAATAATAAAAATTTATATAAATTGGGCTTAAAAGTCAACTCAAAGCTGGAAGGTTTAATAACGATTTTGGTTCCTATATTTTTGTTTATATACGTATTTATGTATATATACAACAAATATATAACAAATTATTTAAGACTTCCCACGGTTACAATCAAAACCTGAACATGTACGTGTTGCTCACGGGGCAGCTAAATATTTATCTTCTACATGACAGTTCAAAAATAATGTAAACAGCCTGTTCAAGGACACCATTTCATAAGTCATCGCGATCATTAACTTTTTCGAGATTCAATTATTTCCTTGACTCAAACTTCCAAGTTAATTAAGCAGTCAAATAAGCATCTGCTCGCCTAATCGTTCTAAAAGGCATATCTATTTAACAAAAAGAACGGTGTCAACTAAATCGCCTCCTAAGTAATAAACGTTGACATTTCACCAAATAAATACCATAGACAAATAGACGCAGGGTTGAAGGTTGCCAGTGGTTTTGCCAACTCTATTTTCAACCAGCTAACCGAATTGAAATCTTAGACGTATCTAATAAGAGATACTTCAAAACCAATTCTAAGGACTTAGCAATAGTTAAATTTGTGCTGTCCTAATGACATGAAATATTTAGCCAGAATTTACAACAACCTTGTATTCCAAAACAAATACTTTAAGATAATATCGTCACTATTCCAATCGACATATTACTCAAATTGCTGACAACAGCTCTGAATAACTTCACATTTTCACAAGTTTTAAAGCGAAGGAACACACGTGTGCAGCCTCCGTTGGGTCGTTACTTATATTTTTTATCTGTTCGCTCCTCCGCACTGACAACATTGACACAGATGGTATAAATTTACGGATTATTATTATTTAAAACTGCACAACCCACTTTGGAGTGCCGACTTTTTAGTATGTGCCAGCAAAATACTGGTAATTAGATGTATTGTTTTTACTTAAAAAAAAAAAAAAATACATTTTATTAAAGGAATGAATTTTAATGTAGTGTACAATATCATGTAATATGTACATGAAAAAAAAGTTATAGCTTTTTTAAAAATATGATTATAATTTATTGGCACAGGGGTCGCAATGCTTTTAACTTAACATTTTTGACTCTTCGTATATCGCCACATAGCAATGGTCGAGAAACAATGCACTAGCCATTACTGTTTAAAAGTAAGGATATATATATAAATATATGATATTACACAATACACCCAGCCCGCTGGTATTCAGTGTAGAATTCGGAACATTCGTTTACTCATAATTGAGATAATTTTTATGTTCTCAATTATAAAGTAAATGTACACTTTCGCAGAAAGACTTCACCGAGGCCGATAATTACCTTCACGTCCATTTTCGGTCAAAACGCGCGAACAACATGCCGCGCGGTTTAGCTAATTTTTGAAAACCTGCTTCACTTACGTACATATTTTTTAATTTCATTAGTCTCTTTTCCCGCAGCTACATCGATTGTAATTTTAATTCCGCATTTCTATTGATAATAATAACTTATTATAAAGCGTATAAGTAACTTAAATGATGGTACTGTCATCCCAGGATAAACATTTATGTCTGCTTAAAGCAAATCACATCGAAAATAACTGATCACCTTTGTCGCTTATCTCTTCTTCTGTATTTTATTATTTCTTAAACTAATTAACATAATATATAGTATGCTTCAGTATACATATTCTGTCTCTAGAGTCTTGTTACTTGTCCTTGCGACGTAGATAAGAGCAAAATTGATTTGAATTGAACATGACTGTTCTTTCTTAATTTTTTTATTTAAAGGTGTAGATAAAAAATATATAAATACATAAAATCTTCGTTCAAAAACTATTGGGTTTGAAAAAAAATATTGTTTGAATTTTATCATCACTGTATTATTAAATACGATTGTAGGCAGTGAAATGGTCGTAAAATATCGAAAGACATTAACGATTATTTTTATAGCTCCTTTATGTTTTAAAACGAATGGAAGGAAAATGCTGGCGCCTGTCGGCGAAATTAAAAACTACAAATTGATTGAATTTCGTCAATAAATTTATGAGCAAATGTTGGTTTCGTCGATATGTTCAAAAGTTGCAGACGGTAACGTAACGCAACAAAACATTCTGTCAATGTTCTGTCAACATTCTGTCAACCCAGGTCATGAGTTTGATAAATTTATCTATTTCTCTAATTCCGTGTGATTTTTGGTAGCGTTTCATATATGGTCTCAGACATAAGCTGATAATGTATAGTATAGTGGGGTGTATAGTGGCAGTGTTGCTACAGTCGGGCCACACGCGGCCCAAGTGCAGCTAGTCGCGACGAGCCAATTTCACAGATTCGTCACCGATTAGCACGCGCCGGCCGCTGCCACCGCTGCACATTGGGCACTTGATCGACATATAAACCTTTTTTTTTATATAGTTTAGCCCGACAGGCAGGCTGACGGGCCACCCGATGGTAAGTGGTCACCGTCGCCTATGGACACTTGCAACATCCGAGAAGTCGCCGGTGCGCTGCCGGCTTTCGAGGAGAGCTCTTTTTACGCCGTTCTTGAAGAGCCCCATGTCATAGAGCCCCATGTCACCTTTTATTTATACATGTAATGACCCAGAACCCGGGCGCTACATATGGGAAATCTAATGCCTAGTGGCAGCCTTTCAGTCGGCCCTGGGTGAAGATGAAAAAGTGGGGTAGGCTGCATTAAAATGAAAAGAAGAAAACTAATTCGAAACTATAATGATAATGCAAACATAAAGACACATATAAACAAATTCTAAATAAACGTTAAGGGTGTTTTGTTAAGTTGCGGATGATTATTATTATTATGATACTATCGCGCCAATTCTTTACAATAAAAGAGAGAAAAAGAGAGAAAGTCGCACAGAAAAGGTCATAACGCTTTTTCCTTATGTGACGGTTTCTAACATTCAATGTCAATGAGCCGCGTAGAGGAACTCAGTACCGACAATACCTGTTCTCTGAACGTCGTTACTCTAAATGTTGTTTTTATGTATACATGCTTGTGTTTTTGGCCAATCCGAGAAGCCGGCAGTACAGAAATGCGAAATGGCGCCACGACGGCGCCGCAGTCCGGAGTGCGCTCTCGTGTGCATACGTGTGGACGTACAGATGAATGCGACTGTACACACATCCCGTGCGTATATACGAGAACAACGCGCATTTGTAGACCGCTATCTGGTTAAATCTGTGCAAGCGTTTAATGGTGAATTATGACTGTTGCGTATTAACGTAGCTGTTATATTAGTTTTTCGAACTGAAACTCGAGCCGTTTCAACCAAATGTAATACATACAATTAATTTAGACTCAACAGAAAAACGTACCATTAAATGAATATTCGATAATCAAAAAGCAGGGTGCAGTTGATAAAAAGGAACTCATTGAAATAAGCACTCGGCTGTTGTCCACAGATAAAAAAAATATCGCTACTTAAATAGAATTACACCAAAAATATCCGTAAAAAAACCGTAATACGTCGCCAACGTGCGCGCCACCTGATGCATGTTTTAGGTACAGGTGGGCTTGCAAAATGACGATTCGTAGGACTATAGAGTTCGTAGCTGGACAGAGGGACGGTTAGGTATAAAATACCCGTTCTACTTCTCGTTAAACACGAATTAGTTAAGGAAATCACTATTTATTGATCAGTGATAATGTAGCATTCAAATGGTGAAAGATGTTTTTAAATCGGTCCAGTAGTTTTTGAGACAACTCGTTACATACATACATACACACACATACAGAAATACAAGTCTTTCCTCCTTACAATATTAGTATAGATAGAAAACGTGTTTGCTAGTTCTGTTTTTAAACAAGAAAACTATAAGTTTTTGACGATTTCCATACGAAAAAATCAATGGAAACATGACATCGCGTCTCTAAGTACAATGCGTTGACAATAACGCATAAAAAGTGATAAAGAAACAAGTTTGGAAAATACAAAATAGGTATTTAATATTGTAGACGAAGCGCGTCAGGTTTGCAAGGACAGAGATATTTGGCACTCGCTGCTTTTTGCCTACCCCGTTAGGGACCTGGCGTGACGGTATGTTGTTGTTGTTGCATTTAATATTAATTGTCGTCCTTAATAGATAATTCGCTGCAGCGAATTCTTTTTTTGTTTATAATTAGTCTCGAGTTTGACTTTTTCTCGTTTCCGGAGCGGTTACTGTATGCTTTTTAATGTCCTGACACTCTTCGCGTAGTTACTCCCGATATGTGAGCACGCGCTGCTGCCACCTTGCGGGGAAGTGCGACAGGTGAGCCGGTATTCGGAAAACGGTATTTCCGCATGTCGTCCACATTATGCCAATTGCGACTAATTTGAACCAATGAGGGGGCGGTACGGTCCGCTTATGGATCTTAAACGCATTAAATTAATTTATACATACATACATTTGTATAATTAACTGTACTTATACTCCTCGTCACAATTTACTCTTCTGGCAATGGAAACTATCTACGCTTTATTTCGGTATTTTATTCTCAATGTCAAAAGGTTGACTGAAAGAAATCACTGCTGGAAATATAAGTCCCCTTCTCATATTTCGCCTTTCGTCTTAATCTTATACGGATAAAACTGGGATAATGATTTTGATTTCAGACTACCATTTCGGAAGTTAGAGTTCTAGTGCGCACATCAAAGTTTAAAGTTACGTGCGTTTTGTAACTTAAAAATTACGTCACAGAAAACATCGTGAGGACTCTTCAAAATATGATATATGTTTTCTGCGATGTATGTCAACTTGCCAATCCGGACTTGGCCAGCGATTGTGGACTTAAAAAATTCTCAATATAAGAGGTATGAGTACAGCATTGGAACAATAAAAGGGTTGAAAAAAGTATATAAACACACGAGCGGGAGCGATACATTCTCATGGCCGCCGGCGATATGATTGCAATACCTACTTAAATTGCCCGGAGTATAATTGAATTTACTATTTATTATCATTTCGATTTATGATCACAATAAATAATCACATTCTACATATTTAAATATGTACCTACTTTTATTTTAAAAGACAACAATCAATTTTATTGTTAATTATAACGTGAACTGTTCTAGGTTACTATTGTTATGTTTATATTTGTCGAAGAATACTGGCTACCTGAGAACACTGGCTGGATATTGGCACGGGACGTTTTTGTTAGAGGAGAAAAAAGTGAAAAAAACAAGAGACGATCATTGAGGTGAAGAACTTGTAAATGAATGTGGCGTAATAATAAAAGTCATGAGAAATTTGGTTTACATATTTATTTATTTTCGACACACCTTTCTAAGCGATTTTTCACTATGAAATAAAGCTTATGTATAGCGCGCACGGAGGAGTGTGAAATTTGCCCAAGTTACAGTATATGTATATGAAGAATGAATGCAGAAAACAAAAATGTAATATATAATACGTGCTACGAATACATTGAAAGATCAAATTAAATGTTCGTTTTGTATTTTCATATTGTCAATGGCAAACATATTCAAATTCAAATTCAAATTGTTTTATTCATCATAAGGTACATACATGCACTCAATAAAGGTCATGTTTTAGTCATCTTAATTACTTAATTACTTCGGCTTTGTTTGCCCCTCAGGCTATAGTAGACCGGGAGA
>DWDX01005655.1:0-10337 GCA_018245675.1 Agara michaeli | reverse complement strand
GCACAGATAATGCAAAGACTTTTAGTATGCAGGTACAACAGTAACTTAATTGTTGTTTATAATTTATTGTTATAATTTATTGTTTATAATTTATTTTTTATTTCATGCTATCGCTTACTCATCTTTACAGTTTAGTTTACTGTCAATTTTGAAATTTGTTATTCGATTCTGTAGGTGCTTTAGAGTACATGCATAAAGTTAACAGCTCATCAAATAATAAAAAATAAAATATTATGACAGAAGGTATTTGAGAAGCGATATTACCTTCAGATAAGGATTAATCAGTAGATATTACCGTGGAAATATTAAACGAGAGTAGACATAGAGTCCGCAAAATAGATTACCTAATATAACACTGGCTTCAACGACTGATGTGCCAGTGGACCTCGCCGATCTGGTGCCGCTGTGACCCCCTGAAACACGTCGAAGGTGTATTTTTATACCCCGCAAGAGGGATGTTTTCATAAAATGAAGGTTTTCTAAAAAATCCATCCCTATTGAAGGATATCGGCATACAAGGTACTTTTTGCGTAATCAACCAGTCAATTGGAAAATTAATACAATAGAAATTACAATATCGTAAGCCCTTGTTAACATTTACCCATTATTTTCAGTACGTAATTGAGAAGTAAATTCCGTTTAGTAACATAAAATACACATACTCGTGTTAGGTAGTATGTACACGGGATATGTAGGTATTGTTTTTTCCTTAAACTTTGAGGATAACAGGCCAGATGTATCATGTCGTAGTAAGAACAGAAAGCGACATAATAATTTGTTGTAATGATTTGTTTAGTAATTACTTAATAGGCGCACGTGTTCATTAATTTCCTTGTACATCGCTGCGTATCTCCTATTGGAGTCAAGGATTACGAGGAAAAATATTTGCGTTATTATAGTTATATTTACGATACTTAGTAATATTTTTTTCGCTTTGTCTTGTTACTCTATTGTTACAAATTATTGCATCTGTATATTTAAATAAAACAATTAGGGGATTCCTAGAGGTTTCTTAAATTATATTGTATTAAATTTGTTGTTGGGAAATCGTACAGAAGATTCAAAACTGTATTCATTCACCAGCCTTTAGAATTCCGCTTTTGGAAATATCCGTGATCTAAACGGTGCCCGGTCTATCCAGTTATTGGACCAACTCATCAGACCATAGGAACCATATTTGACATGTCCACAGGCGACGGTGACCACTTACCATCAGTTGGGCCGGCTCTGTTTGCTAAGTTAGGTAAATACAAAAGAAATCTTTTATAGGTAAGCCCCGTGTGTACTAAAATTTTCATATAATACGTGCAATACTGCGTACTATGCTGACTGAGGTTTTGTGTTGATTTTATTTATTTAAGCATCTTATTTATATGTATGTTAATTTTAGTTTAAATTTTAAGTAATAATAATTACACTCTAATTGTATATTTTATTTGTACGCCATGAAAGACAAAATATGGTATGGATTGAATTAATTATTTTGTGCAAATAAACGTCTTTGTCTTTGCCTTCGAAAAGGAGGAGATTCAATATTTACATAAGAAAAGACATTTTACGAGAAATTCTCACCCCTGCTGCTACTGCTGATGTATTTGATAGCGGTGGGCCGGTTCCTGGGGGTGGCGGTGTCTGGGGAAGTGTCTGCCGCGGAGTCACTCGCCAAGATGCGCCGTCTGTTGCCGCTCGACGACGACTCTGGTCGTGTTGAACTCGAGTGCATGAGTCTGAGAGAGAGCGCTCATTCTATGAGTCACTTCTGTTGTTGTAACATTAAACTTTATATGTTTATAATACTGCTGCTATTGTGTGCGATACTGTTTTTAATACTTTACAAGGTATAAATTATGTTACCGAGGGCTAATTAAAAAAACATCTACAATAAACGGTTATTTATATCCATAATTATATTATGTACTAGCTGTGCCCGCGACTACGTCCGCGTTTGAATTTAAGTAAAGTCTAAGTAGATTTATACAAACTTTCATACCCTATTTTATCCTATTAGGAGTGTAACTTATCAAAATCCTTTCTTAGGGGATGCTTTATGTAGTAGTAGTAGTAGAAGTAGTAGACTTTGCATGCATAAAGCTTTATGCATGCAAAGTCTGAGGCCCGATCGGTTTAAAATTGACAACGTTTCATACAAACTCCAGCCTCCCATTTCACCCCCTTAGGGGTTGAATTTCATAAAATCCCGTCTTAGTGAGTACTTACGTCCTTAAAAGAACCCGCATGCCAAATTGGAAACTTCTAGCACTTGTAGTTGCTGAGATTTCGTGATGAGTGAGTGACCTTTCGCTTTTATATATATAGATAAAGAAAATTTTCACACTTCTAACTTCAAAAATAACGGACTTTTAAACATGTTGTTTGGCTACAGCGCCATCTAGTTGCGAGTTACAGAAAAAAAGGTTTAAGCATGAGAAGCGGCAGTGATTATGCACGTATTACCTAGACTGCGTATTCTATGTGTTTAATCATGTCAAACCATTGTCAATATTCCTAAGACAGTACCTATATATCATCAAACACGGTATAGCTTTGATGTTATGCGTAATCTTCCACCTGACATGACTTGCTATAAGAATAGATTGCAAAATATTTTTGCTTACCAACATAACAATAAAACAGCGATTACGCGATAACCTTCGTTATCTTTTTTGATATGATGTTTATAAAAATAAAAATTTCCTCATCGATATCGATCCATTTCCAATGCACAGTGATTATTGAGCGTTACAAAAATATGATACAAGAAGATTAGATCAAGATCAGATTTAGATGATCCAGAGTAATAATAATAATGGTGCTCAAATGAATTTGAATTCGAACTGCCTTATAAACACTTGTATTACATGCAGTATTGTTTTTAAATTTATTGAGCAATAAAATGATTATATTGTAGTGTATTATACCTACCTACCTACATACTTAATATGTTATTTATTATCAGATATTTACTTGCGTTTCAAACTTCGCGGCGAGGCTGTCGGTGGTCCCATAGAGGACCTTTTCGGTCCAGGAACGTCATTAACGAACTGATACCTAGGGGCCTTCACCGGCATTCGGGTCATATTGGTGTTGAATGACTTGATCGGTATAGTAGAACTTCGTATACCTTTCAATAGAAATTGAAAAAAATATACATATGTTTAATTAAAATGCATGCTTTTGAGATTAGGAAAAATTATGTGTGCGAAATTTTGTATACAAAATTCAACGAAAAGTCGACAAGAAACAAATGGCACTATGCGTAAAAGAGCGATGTACTGACGACTACAAAGAATTACGGCGAAGAAATTAGCCACATTGCCCAAGAAACGTATTTTAATTAGGGCTAATTAATCACTTTTTATGATAAGTTATATTTTTATCGTTTGAGTCCGATTTGTTTGAATTCATAATAAAAATAATTCATAAATAAAAATCTTTATTTATGTCACAGAAATATAACATCATTATGTGCATGCGTTACACTCAACCATTTTTTACTACTTATACATTTTATTTCAAATAATTTTGCAATACTTGCATAATTTTATCGAACCTAATTTATATCTCTATTGGTAATTGGTAACCTGTATAGTAAAACAAAAACGTTTCGATTTTAATAGTTGGCAAGAGTAATAAGGAATAATGTGCGTAATTAATAATACCCCTGTTCAGTTATGGTAACAGAAGGTCATGATTGTTCTTACCTAATGAAGCATCTCTTCTAACCAATTCATTTTTAAGTTTCGGCTGGAATTTTATCGCCCGTGTTTCTCTCTTTACAACATTCATCTTGCTATGAATTAATGATAGAATTATTTATGTTATATCTTAAATGCAACTCTGAAGTCAATGATAAAAACTTTTTTCATGTAACTGATAAATTTGAAATTGCATCATAATTATATTGTGCAAACTGCAAATGGCTCTGTTCGTTTTTCTATTTCGCGCCATTTTGTGCACTGTATTCGTTCGAAAATCAGTAATAATATCCTGTAACTAAAATAGTAAACATTATTTATTATTATTAAAGTTTTACAAAGATATAGCAGGTTTGTATTATAATTGTCAATTAAAATTCTAATTATAACTGCAGTTTGCCTTCATTAGTATTATACAATTTATTTGCAACACTTTGTTTTGACGTTAACTGTTTGTCGGCATATTGCGTTCAAACCACAAAAATAGCTCAAAACTTTCCAGTAGTTTCAATCTGTGATCAGCTGTTTTTAATTATCACTACTTGTGTTTATAACTATGCAGCATTATTATGTATGAAACTTAAATTAAAATTTTATGTTTTTCGTGAAAAGTACAGTTATTTTAATTTCGTATACAATGTAATGTGTGTGACATCAATAACAGAAATGAATGGACCATCCTTACTTGTCGATTATGCACGATAAAATATTATTTTACTTACTAAGCGCATTTCTGTTCAATTTCACCGTGAAGTAATAAAACTATGTAACGTTTGCGACACGTACCTTGCAAGGCCGTTACCATGCTGACTGATCATTGTTGATAGGTATCTATCTATACTAGCCTCATTCATCATTCTAGTTTAGTTGAGGGTTTCTAGTGCTAACGTTAGAACGTGATTTTTAATTTCATAATTCTCACTGATTCACCACCAGTATTAAGAGCATATGTGACTGGCAATTTTGAAACAATAACAGAACTTTTCGTTAAAGTGATAAGATAAAATAAATTGCTCACTATTTGTAGAGGAAGCTGTATCATTACGTAAGTTTGCCTGATAACACTATATTTCAAAATCTTAACTGCTTTCTTCTTTATTTGTAAAATTTCAAATCCATTTTTTTTTATAAACCTTAGATAAAATAGTAAAGACTACACTGTTTTTTTTTGCAATAGATAATACATGATTATTAAAAAGTATTACTAATTCTTACACTATTCTAGTTTCATAAGACTTTGTAGTATTCATGTTTGGGACACTTTCTACCATGTTTTTGTGTTAATTAGTGCATCTTATAGTATGTACTTGTTATTATTATACTACCAGTTCCTCATTAGGTTAGTCACACCATTGGGATACATAGAGGTAACCGAATGTTAATAAAATCTCTAACTACAGACCCGACAAGTTTCTTCTGCATTCTTCTTCATTATAGTATATAAGTTTTTAATTAATTTCAGATTGGTAAATTTTTTCTTTAAATAAGATTCACAGAAGTATTTCCCTTCATTTTAAGTTAGAGGCCTCTTGTTGGCTTAATGTGCCTTCATACTATACCTATGTATGTTCAAAAATTGCCAAAAGATTGCAATCATTCTTTCAGAGTGTAATCGGTTTTAATTTGAACCCAGCTGTAGGTTCAACTATTTTCAAATTAAAATAACTAAGTATAAATCTACAATTGAATAACGAATATTTTAATTTTACATTCCCATTTTTTTTAATAGTGGCTGACTGGCTAGTTGGTCTATTTGTTAGTGACTGCAGAGACAGGAGTAGTGGGTTCAATTCCAACTAATATTTGTGTGTTGAGTATTTGTTGTGTCTAGGTCTAAAATTATCTTCAACACATTTATTTAGAAATTTATATTTAGTCTGTGAGTTGTCTCGTCACCATAATTAAGGTCTGTCTAATTTAGCATCAGATGGCTGTGTGTGATGTCCCACAATATTAATATTATTTACATTACATTGGAATTGATTAGGAAATGAAATACACAAGTCATAAAAACATACAAAGTCTCCTATCTACAGGCTATTTGAGTGTAATCTTTGGTCAAATACCAGTTGTAACTGGTTCGACAATCTCTTGCACCCATTCTGTCAATTTATAGCCCGATAGGTGAATCTGGTGTAAACCTGTTCTGCTATTTGTATTATATCACTAACATTGGTACATAATAACAGAAGTCAATTGAGATTACAATTGTCATGTGTTGATTTTAAATATCTTACATGTGTGTTCATTTTAATGTAATAATTAAGTAATAATAAATCATTATCATCATTTTAATTACACTTCTTAAATTTTTACACCGTAAAAGCCAATATATGGATTGAACTTGTAGTTCTGTGAAATCATTAAATGTGCCCATATTTGTGCAAATAAACGCCTTCGTCTTTGACCATGTAAATGTTTTTTGTGGTTAAAATTTTTTTTTTTCATTAAAACATTCAAAAAAAACATTTATTAATCATACAAAAAAAAAAAACAAATTGAACTTTTGTTCATTGTTTTAGATTTTATTCTCTGAAATTTACCCAACACTGTTTTTAAGGTATCAATGATCAAGAACTTAAAAAATTGGAAGGCATTTTATGCATTTTTGGAACCATTCAATTGGTTCTTTTTTATCATTTTGACTGTCAGTTGTGGTGTTCTATCAGTTTATAATGAAACATACAGAATTAACACTATCATTTATGTTTAATTGTAAACTAAACAAACAAAAACTTTAAACATTGAAACGGGTGCATGCGGGTGTGTCGTGGGAATGATAACCTTGCTGCCTGTTGTTGTGAGCATCAGATGTTTCAAATGTTTTGATAAAAAAATATTTATCAACCGCTTTGACGCACAAATCAAAAACGATATTTAGGTATGTGACAAATAAATTATCTAGTAAACTATTTATTTATTATTTTCATAATTCTTTTTCATATGACCGTCTTATTGAGTTTCTGTATTTTACAGATACTTAAAATCATTTTATCAAAATAATAAACAATGTAAGGGAAATATAATAATCATTGATAATTATTAAGTATTGTCCGGAACTTCTTTACTGACCTATTTTCCAAATTACTGTCACAAAGAGAAGCGTCCGCAATTTGAAACTGATTGAATAATTTAAATCAAAGTTGACATAAATATCTTATTAGTAGAACTACTAAAAACGCAAGTTCATGAATTTCTATTTAAAAGAAAACATGCAAATTGTGTTTTGTGTTATTTCTCTCGGTGACAATTAATATTATTGTTGTTTTTTTTTTAACAAACGGCGTTTATCTTTAATTAGCAACTACGTCGGACACAATTGATAACATGTTTTGCGCCCGGCGCAATTTGCAAAACAAGTGTCTCAACAAATATTCCATACGTTTCTATCGCGCGTGAGCGAGATAGCCGTCGATTCATCGCCCCTATTAGAATTGCTCGTAACGTCTAGCCAGTATGTCTTATAAGCGAAGATGTCGCGTGACGTCGTTCATAGTACGTAGCTCTCAGATAGAAGTGTTGTAGCTCGCATCACGACGTTATCTCGGGGAGGCCGCTGGATATAAGGCGATAACGAGCGTATGAGTGCACTGTACTGTATGATATCATATTCAACGGAGGCGTGTTCGGTGTTTCCGGTTAAGTGGGTTCCGTTTGCCAGTCACTTGACCATATTTGAACGATCAATATCGTAACTTGTTTAAAAAGTTTACGCTTCAGTTTTCTTGTAACCCTTAAGAGAAGACGACGAAAATGGCTCTATACAGGTATTTAAAAAAAAAAAAAATTGCATGATTACTAAAATTATTAATATTTTTACACTGATTCAGAAAAAGGTTTATGAAAAAAATCGTATATTTTCAATAAGGATATACAATTTAACAATTATTTACTTGTTTATTCAAGGTATTGTATGAGAGGCAATTTTAATTGAGCTCACGGCCACAGACCGTATTATACAATGAGAGAAACTTCTAGTTGTCGTACCTACCTTGTTTTCATTGAATAATAAGGATAATGGTAACTGAGCCTGCAATGCTTTATTATTTATAACGTCACTGGGCAATACCTTTACGGAAAACAGCATCTTAATGACGAACAATGTATCGTCAATATAAAATAAATTATTACTTCTAACACTTATTAGCTTGGCAACGGGCAACTAGTTTAAACCTCTTAAAGTATTCATCAATATTAATATATGTAGGACCATAAAATTAATATCCAAAATAGTATTACAGCCCTGCTCCATAACCGAACGTGAGTTTGTTTACGGTTTTGAAATTTTCCATTTCGTAAAACCGGTTTGAGAGCGCGCAATAAACAACACTTTTACAAATGTGCGGTTATTTGAAATATATCGTGTTGCAGCTTAAAGAGCAACCTTCAGTACGCGACTCTGAAGACCCTGTCCCTGGTTTCCATCAGCGTCATGTCGCCGAAGCAAACTGTCCAGGAGTTGTTCCGTACTGCAGATTGTATATGCTTCGATGTGGATTCCACGGTCATCCAGGACGAAGGCATCGACGAATTGGCCAACTTCTGCGGGAAAGGCGATGAAGTTAAACGACTGTAAGTATATTTTATTAATTTTTTCACTATTTCTTTAATACATTTTGAACCTTTTTCACATTTTGAAATATATAGGATTAAATATGAAATCTTGTGTAAATTCCCGCAACATCTTTGTGAACTTAAATTCAAATTTAGAATATCCTTTATAAAAACTTCACTTAATCTTGTCATATTCTGAAACAAAAAAAAGATATGGGACAATTAAACAAAATTATTTTGTTTTGTTCCAAATTGTATTCGCTTTTGACTCATTGTACCAAAAACGAGTTCCTTGACATATATCAATAATCCTTAAGATATAATAAACTGATATATTTAATTATCAACAATCGGATTATTTACAATTATCTATTTAATCTTTCTGTTGCTATTAAAAAACTTTCCAAATCCAGAAACCATTCGATCGTTCATTCCATTAAATCGGGCATCACAAACGTATCAGTTCACTTTAATGTCTTATAGATCGTCGCGTGGTTACTACAATTCGTTCACTAATCACTAGTGTCGAGTTCAATTTTAATCAATTCGTTCACCGGTTACGGGTCACTCGTGTTAAGTCATAGACAAGACATAGACTAATAAATTATTTATTGTTATCGCCCTCGTTTGTCACACGTGTTTAATCATTTCCGCAATATACATGCTTAATTAAATATATATTTAGTAAAACCGTCCTTATAAAAGGGCAGGTCAAATGTTCCTTTAATAGATGAACATATGTAACCACTTTAATTAAAATATAAAAAGCGATAGAAATATTTGCCTCTTCTTATGGGAAATAGTCGTGATTGTACATTAATATGATCTCCAATAAATATAGCCTGTTAAGTTTTCTTAGTCGCATGTGCGGCTGTTTTATGTACTGGCCGATAATAAGCATTGTCTATTTTAAAAAAAATCTCCGTATTTATTGACGTAATCGTTATCTCACTGCGCTATCGCACTGTTACCATGCGGAAAAACTAGCGTATTAAACATTTGGGAAATGATAAACAAAAGTATTAATAGTATTTTTTATCACTCGCCCTAAAATGATTACGAGTATGTGAAAACAAAAACAACTCAAAAATCGATATGCACCATCTTACCAGTACTGTGTGCGGATACAGCACACAATATACATACATACATAATATGGAAAATAATATTTAAAATTCCTCCTACATACTAAAATATGGCAATGCCTTAAATGGTCCATGTTTCTTTTTTTATCTCAATTAATATACGATTTTATTTATTTATTTTTATCCATATTTTCTTTGTATATTATATTAATATTTATTTCATTATAATATTGTAATTTTTCATCCTTCTTAGAACAGCGGAGGCGATGGGCGGCAGTATGACTTTCCAAGAGGCGCTAAAGAAGAGGCTAGACATCATCAGACCAAGCGCCAGTCAGATCAGAGACTTCTTGAACACATTCCCTATCCATCTCACACCTGGAATCTCGTGAGTATGGTTTAAATTGCAATAAAATTAACGTGAATTAATCAGTAATGCTTACTGTTTCTCTATAAATAACTTGTAGATAAATGAAACTTTTATAAGTCATAACAACAATTACTTCTAGACATTTACGTAGACATTTAAATTTCATCAATGTTTTACTTTTAAATATACACTTTCTTCAACCCTATCGTTTACCTGCGCGAAATACGGGTCTCTGATGAAGTTCAAAGCCATAATCTATCTACATTATACAGAACAACTTAAAAAAAGTTCAATTAATCCTCATTTATTGTATTGTATGTACGTATTGCATTGTACATATAGTATAACTTTAATATACATTTGTATTTACTGCGACGTTAACGTCAAAATTGAAATATAACGGATGGAGAGCTTTAATGTCAACGAAATAAAGGAGCAGTTAAATTTACTCGTCCTTAGATTAGTGTTATATGACTATCGAAAAACTAAAAATTCCACTGTTCACCTGACAAGTGCTATGTAGCCGTTTATCTGACAATTACAAATTCGGCTCTTAGTGATATAACAGTGTGCTGAGTGCGAGTTTAACAAATATATTCACGGCGAGAAGCGAGTGGGAGTCACTATGGTATT
>DWDX01005654.1:0-10338 GCA_018245675.1 Agara michaeli | reverse complement strand
CAGCGCTGGTGTATTCCTACATCGCTACATAGTATAAAACAAAGTCGCTTTTCGCTGTCTCTTATGTATGTTTAGATCTTTAAAACTACGCAACGGATTTTGATGCGGTTTTTTTAATGGATAGAGTGATGCGAGAGGAAGGTTTGTATGTATAATAATATATGCGCGGGACGAAGTCGCGCGCAAAAGCTAGTAATATTATAAATGTGAATGTAAGTTTGTTTGTTACGATTTCACGCGAAACCTACTACCGATCATCACGAAACTTTGTACACATATTATTGGAGGTATTAAAAGTAACATAGGATACTATTTAAGCAAAAAAATATAATTTTTTAGCTTTTGTCCCTCTCTTCGTCCGCGTGGAATAGTGACTTTGGGCAGTATTTTAATTTCCTAGGATACTCTTATTGCAAAAGACACTATTCCACGCGGACGAAGTCGCGGGGAAAAGCTAGTATCCAATAAACCTTATCGTGACCTTTCTCACTTTTCCCGCTTAGAAAACTTATCCAAGCTCCATTGGGCAATTCGTCTAAACTTTCGCTGGCAGCCAGTCCGTTGACCCGCGACTTACGACGTTTTGTTACGTAACCGAGTTAAGTACGTAACGAGGCGATCGGCTCGGGTGTACAGGTAGGTACATCGCTAAGGCTTCTGAACGCATATTTTTTCGCTTGCTATTTGTCCACGTGACCGTTGACCCCGAACCCGTCGCTAATCGTCGCCATATTTGAACAAGGAACGTAAACTTTTGTCATTGCGATAGACATTCAAAAAACGCAACAAATAATTCGACATGTTTTTAATAATTAGTGGTTTAACTTTTTTGTATTAATATGTTTTAAAATCACTCGTGGGAAGGTCACGATGACGGCATCCTTAGTCGCTTTAGATATTTAAAACAGGTACCCTTTAAAATGACATAGAATAAGGTAATAATAATAATATTTTGGTACACCTCACACTCACCATCTGAATTCAAACTACACAGAGCTACTGCTATAGTGATCAATCAACTGATAAAAGCACTTAATAAACATGGATTATATTGTCGGGAACAGTGCGCTCAAATGTGTTATATAGCAATCGTGGATACTTCTCAAACATCCGTCAAATATTTGTCCTGGTTGGGAATGGAACTTGCAACTTCAAGTTCAGTAGACAACGAAGGACTAAGTCCAGAGATGTGAAAAATCCAACAATTTTTACTCCTGTGCTACGCCTTTTAAAAACCGCCGCCGCCGAAGTAATGCTGTGTGTTGGCAACGCAAATTCCTACTTCACGCGCTGACGAGGTAAGTCAGTTTTGAGCCAGTCTGAGAGAAAGCCTCGCTTCACCTACTTACACGCACCGGTCGAGCGGCCCTTCACGGCTCATGGAGATTATTGGCGACACACATATTCTACTATAACCCGTAGAATAATAATAATAACCGTGGACAATTCGACGCGCGGCCATCCGATTCCAAATTAGGCAATCCAATGCCTGTGTTATGGTAGCCGGACGGCCGATAAACATGCATATATACAAACGCACATACTATATATTACTTATTTAGACATTGTTATTACACCCAGATATAGAACAAACAAATTTGCTTATCGCACAAATGTTTGTCCTGGGTGGAGAATCGAACCAACGACGTCCGGTTTTGCAGTCAAGATCTCTAACCACTCGACCACAAGGCCAGTCCATATTGCGATAAATGTGGACAATCGACAAATGTCCAAATGTGAACCTACCCTAAGAGCGTATAAGCAAGTTATTACAAAGTACTGGGATAACACATCTGACTGAAATATACCAATCGGAGTAAATTATATAAGTTTACTGCATATTTATGAAGACCGTTATTTTTCAAATGGTTTGTGCCGGTATGTACGACAAATATGGGGAATACTAAATACAAATCTTTATGTAATTATGCTAAACACTCCATTTCCATCGGCGTGTCGGTACTCGCGTGTCGGAAACGCGGCCGTTACGTAGCTGACAACAACAACAACAATAGCTAAACCGTTATTCTGAAACAATAACAACACAATTCCACTTGTTGTATTTAAACGCTATCTTTTCTCTCCCCCGCCTCTATATTTTCGTGGCACGGCTATTATAGCGTAGGTGATACAATTTTTTCGTTATAGAAAGAATTACAACTTCTTTAAAAATGTATTTGTTATTGAACAATCTATATACAAAATCTATTAAAAGCAAAGTTTATAAATGACACGGAATCTGACAAGGAATGAATATAAATCAGACATAACAATACATAACGAAGACAATGAAATAGAAAATGTAATTATTTAACTATTTCACTTGTCCGCTGTCTTTCAATTAAGTTTAAACAGCAATTACATTAAAAAATCAATTGCTTTATTATCAGTTTCTTACTTCAAAGTAGATCACGGAGAATCACTTCGTGCAGTCGTCGGAGGAGTTCTTCGTGTAGTCCAGTTTATCGTAGTGAGTACGACGTAAAATCTACACAACAAACCAAAACCTATAAGAGGTAATAAAGTAAAAATTCATCACCAGCAGTTACACCGCCGGGTAGTGAATGTACAAAAACCTTCGCCTCACACGGCGTCGCCCTTAAACGCAGCCTCTCAATAAGGAAGCAGTTTAGTGTTTCCCGAATACATTCCTTCCGGAACTACAAACTTCGAACTCGGAAAACGGCGTTTCGATCATATTGCAACTGCGTGATTTACTTACTGCCTGCCGTTGTTACTGTCGATTAATCGAAATTTACGACTTATTTAACGTAAACGCAAACGGTTTGAATCATGTAATCTGTTCAGTGCGCAAAACGACACATTGATATTTTATTACACTTTATGAATATTAAGATCGTTATTATGGTGAAGAGATTAGCAAACGCATAATCAGCGGTCTGGAGTTACCGTTACCAGCAGGCATGTTACAAAGCTGACATGCTTCGTACGCAGCGGTTTCGGAGATTCGACTCCCCATTCTGCCAGTACCTGATCTATGTGGTCGAAGTAGGAATGTCTCATCCTCGGCATCTACATCTTTCACGTATGCATTTCCATATTTATTTCAATGTCTAATCTGGGATCGGGTGGCTTTGCGTCATAAGATAGGATTATTTAAATTGTATATTATAAGAAAATTGTCCTTGTCCACCTAATGCTGGGACCTCACTTTTCCATATGTCACTCACGTGAGCTATGTGAAACCGGCAAATGTTGGGGCCAGTCTGACGTAACGAGGCTGCTTGCTCAACGCACCTAAAAATATCGACATGACGTTGACGACCACGCTTCACAATATCGCTGGACAGTCCCGACAACTTTTTAAAAGTAGTTGGTAATAACGCATCCTTTTAATTTTAAAACTAATGTGTTATTCAAATTACGTATGATCATTTATAATTTTATTAAGAATAGTTTTGTTTATTATGTAATATGAATGCACAGACTATTTAAAAACCTTGAGGTGAAGCAAAAATCTGTTATACCTACTCTTGACGAATATTAAATGTATGAAGCAGTTAAAATTTGCATGTTTTTGTTAATTTATAATGAGAACTAGACTTGAAACGAAATGAATGTCAGTCATAGCAACAATTACAGTAATCTTTAGATACAATCGACAACATTATAATCCAGTGTACGGATAGAAAAAATAAATTACTAACATTCTTAAAATATATACACGAAATATCTTTTAAAAATAGTAATAGTCAGTAATTATATAAATGATACAGTTCTCAAGAATATGAATAGTTTTACATATTTGTTCGTCTCTTTGAATGCACTTCGCTCTAACACTTATTGATGGAATGTAGCCTTAGGTGTGGTTGTTTATGATAGATATTAACACACAAAATGCATTTTACTAAAGAAAAAAATTGTCATTCCCATAGGAAAATACAACAGCCTTTGATATCTTAAGCCTATAATAATAAAATAAAGTAAGCAATGATGTAAAAGTTCATAAATAAAACTGATGAAAGAATTATTTAAGAACTATGACATTTTAAAACTATTTTAAATTATCTAAAAAAAATGGTCACGGTCAACGAATCGGGCTAGTAATCGCCAGTGTCAACGAACACTTCATTATACAATTAAAGTAGGTAAGTAGGTAAATATAAGGTAAGATATTTTATATATGTACCTCATAAAATAACGAACAAACAAGGAGATAAAATAAAAAGAAAAAGTTGTATCTGCAGCAATATACCTACTTGACCTTCGACCAAAAATAAAACACGTCAATATACGTTGAAACAAAAAAATAAAAATAATTTTTTTTTATCTTTTAATCAAATGTTTATTAACATCTTGCGTAATCGGCTATAAACAATAATAAACGACACCGAATAAATATAATAATAACTTGGAGCCTAGTTCGCGATTGTGCACGATCAAAATCGATTTATTTATTCGATTAACGTGTATTTCACAAAAAAACCCTTTACAATTGCCCTCGATTTCTATATTTTTTACCTTTTGCTATTATCGATTTACGCAATTTTCAATATTATAATCCGTAAATTTTTTGTCATTTCTTTGCATTAATCTCTTGTTCGAAAAACTAAACTATTTCACAAAAGTTATTGCTAACTGTATAAAGTAATTGTGACATTGTTTCATGTAACAATTTTTCTAATACATATGTGCTTTAATCGATTTGGAGATGTACAGGTCAAGAACACTTCTAATAAACGAGCCTGAATGATGATTTTGAAGAAAGTAGTGGAAGCGAAATAGGTTGTTTAGAAACGTGGGCGGCAGAAATGCTTAATCTCAGCGGCCCCCTGTGGGAAAAGTCCTTACTATATGTATGTAAAAGAATTGTATAATAACTGAAAATTTATCTAAATGTACACAACGTACAATATCATCCCCATAGACGGAAGACAATTACCACTAACAAAATTTGAATATGCTTCGTTATTCATGTCCCCATTTTGAGGTTATGTAAAGGAAAGAGATAGGAATATACCGCACCGCGAGTGAAACGGAGCGCGGTTATACATTAGACACGCATGAAGAAGTACATCACGTGTTAGTTAGCAATAAATGCCGATAAACGATGGAGCTGTGACGACGATAGTGGGAGTTGTAACGGTCTTCCTGTTCAACAACAGTGGTAACAGGATAACAGTACACTATTTCTTACGGCTGACCTACAAGTTTATATTTAATAACAAATCATTTTAAACTAGTAGCATCATTCCTGAATCATTTGTGGATGCTCTGGATATATATACAAAAACAATACATACTTGTTCATACCGATTCATAACCTTTATGGATATCTAACTGTAATTCGAATTTAGCACCATGACTAATATCATTATATCAAACTGGTTGTTAAGTTTGTCCACGTTATTCTCTTATCTCTCTCTCTTCTTGAATCTCAGTAAGTCTTAGCTTTGAGCTTCAGCTGAGCTTCATCAGTATGCACTCTGTTAATCTACCTACCATAATCACTCTCGTATTACAATAGTCGACCATTGGTATAGCGATTAGTGAACTCGATTACTGAAATGGGCGTTAGGGATTCGATTACCAATAAAGACAAATATTTATGTGCCAGAACGAGTGTTTGTTGTATCCGGATGTAAAATTGCCTATTTTTTATACAATTATTCATTTTACATTTACATTTCATGCACATAACAAAACTCTTTAAAAGGATAGACAGCAGCTGAAGATTTTTATTTTTCATTTTATTTTAATGAAACTCATACATATAAATTATACGAATAGACACGATGTTACATGTCGTATTACCCGAGTCTCTGGTACCTACCGAAACGAATCTTTAAGGTACATACGATGGGGAATGTTTACAACGTGGCCACATGGTCACCCTAGCGTGCACGTAACATCTTTATGCAATGCAGTAAGCAAATAAGGACATATGTACGTCGTGTTTGACGGAAATCAATCGGCCTTTCCGTGTAACTTCGAAATCCAGCTGTTCCTCGCCTCGTGACCCGCTTTTGCTACATTCATTACGACATTGCATTTATTTTGGACCGCGGATATATCGATGCTGTAAAAAATCCTATACATTGGATCACCCGGAATTTTTCTTTCACTGACATCCACCGCGTGGTGCCGCCGTTAAGGAGTAGGTCTACCCATTGCTACAACGATGATTACATATCCTGATGTGTACTAGAGGGAACTATCTAAAGCATCGGGAGTGACGCCTCTATGACCTACCTCTACTACTACGCAACTAATACTAACTGCACCTATACAAACAAATAGTCACTTAAGTTATTAGCAGACCTCTTCTTACAGCCCTGTTACCAATGAATACTAGTATTCTTATTAACACCTAATATGAATCTAACTAATAAATACCACGGCGGCGGCCTGCTCGTTTGCTAAACAGTTGATATTGAAAAAAAAACAATAGAATACTTTCGCGAATCACAAATTACGGTGATCTTGTTTTATGGTGACTAGACAGATAATAAAGTACATTACATAAATTTCTAAATACACTCTTATATGTAAATAATTTTACATTCGACACAGAACAAATATTCCTAATCATCATACAAATATTTGTCCTGGATGGGTATCATGCCCACTACCCCCGGCTCAGCGGTCACCCTCTCATCACAGGACTATCACTGGTAGTAGTAGATCGTAATATATATTTGAACTCGGCGTCCCCTTATGCATTAACGAGAACAATATGCCTTAGTTAACAAGTCAGGCGTTTGGTTGCAAAACAGTAAAAACCGCAACGAAGTGTGTCAACTCGTTTTTGTACCGACAGGCGAGCAAGAAATTATAGTTATTTATCATGTTTTTGTTATATTCAACTGGCAAAAATTATTGTTTATGAGAAGTGGACTTTGTAGAGCCGCGCTAAGGTGAATGTGTGAAGACAACCTCGTCATAAGTACCTCTATTGGACCAGTGAGTGTCTTTTAAGAGGGTAGATGAGGCGAAAACATTTTGTCAGAGCCGTGGCTGATGGGAATCCTTAGTCTCTGTCTACCCTTAATGGAAGCAGGCCTGACTATATAGACAGTTGTGGTTTGGTGACTGGATGTCGAATGTAGAGTTCGCCTATATTAGCATCACTGTTTCCGCTAATCCGGTCGCTAGGAAGTCCTGGCATTGTTATGCTCTGCTTCGAAGAGTGTGGTACATAGGCACAACTAACAATAGTGTTTTAATTGAGCCAACATAGGTTATTGTTTCTTTTGGGTGACACGTGCTATAAAATCCCATATTCTAATGAAAAGTAAAATGAAATATATTATAGGACAGGAGACTGATGTCCAAAAAAAACAGGTCAAAGGTATACCTAAAAATCTAAATTAAAATGAGCCTATGTTTCACCTTGGTTTCTCGCATATAGTGTGTTGACCGCAAAACGAGAGACGAGTTACGAGATACAGGTTGTTATTTCGATATCATGTATCAAGCTTTACATCAAAAAAAAAATATGACGAACTACATATATCAATCTAAAGGCTAATTTAAGTTACTTGAGCCGTCATTATGCATTAATCAAACATTATTAACAAAAGGTTATCAGTAGGTATTTGAAAATTTGCAACTACATTATTTATTCGATAATCTTTTGCATAATATCAGTGCTAATTAATAAAATTTAAATCACGAGTAAAGTGCATATGCATGTAATCCCAAAAATGCACGAGCAAATCAAAATAATGTAACAACATTCATAAAGTCACCTAGTGGTTTACCTCGACATTATACTAATACTTGTCGGCGAAACTAGATTGATTCAGATGTCGTAGATGGCGTATTGATGTGGGAGTCTATTATGAAGTTAGCGCCACGTTTACTGCTCTATTCAATTACAACCCATAGGTCGTACATATAAGACTCTTTTCAGTATGTACTGAAAATTTAATTGAACAACATTCGTCTAATTCATAATAGTTATATCACAGATATTAAACGGTCCATTCTTTTCATTTCAGGTGAGAGCTGCATCGAGAAGCCACTTGCGACGCTGTGGAGGAACTATCAGCAGTCCTCGAAACCCGACGTGGTCATGAAACTCTCCGTAACCAATTCCGGTCTGAAGGGCTTCACCAAGGAGCACGGTCTTACCGAATACTGGTCCCACCGCATCACTTACTGTGCCAGCCCTCCACATTACCCTAAGCTTTTCTGCTGGGTCTACCGTCACGAGGGAAAGAAACTTAAACATGAACTCCGATGCCACGCTGTCCTCTGCACCAAAGAACCCGTATCAAAGAAAATAACAGAAGAACTACAAATCAAATTAAAACAAGCACTAGTCGAATTCAAAAAGGACAGAATCTCCAAGCAAAACGCAAGGCTAAGTCTTGCAAATAGTGTATACGACAACCCAAGCATGCCCCGCAGAAAGATTCTCCTTAGTGTGGGTGCTATGAACTATCGACCACCACTCGAAAGATCTAAATCTGCTCCGAAACTCGGAGCTATTGAAGAACTCTGCTCCGAAGAAGACGAAGAGGAAGCCGAAATGAATGCAAAGAAAAATCTTTGCGAATTCACCATAAATGAAATGTGTCAGTCAAATACCTTAGACAGGCGACGAGTCGAATCTAAATCTCGCAAGTTGTCGTGCCCCGATGGCTTTATGGGCAGAGTTCGAAACGACTCAGAGGAGAGCTCAGAAACTTCAACAGATGAGCTGATCAATCTTCTCGTCAATGAGAGCAAATTAAATGCTGAAAAAGACCACTGCAAAAACAATACTAGTCAATGTAATGTAGAGAAACTGGAGTCAAGGTTAAATACATTGGAGTCCATATCGGAGTCCATTGAACTGAGCAATCACGCTATACGCGCAAACGAGCGGAAGGCTCTATTGCTGTCTCAGAGCAACTACCTCGTCACAGACAGTGACGACGGATCGGTTTCTTCGGGTTGTGAAACTGCGAGCACAGTCACGTCATCGGACGCCGAGCCATCGTCGCTCCCCTCTCATTTTCCTCAGGAGGAAATACCAAAATCTGACAGCGATGACGAGAGGGGTTCCTTCGAAAGGGGAGAAGGTTTCGAACGCACTTTGAGAGACAGCAGTAGGAGCTTCACCAACTCCATCCACGTCTTGAGCGATACTAGCGATGGTAATACTGCCGCTTCCGAAGAAGTCAACCACATACCCATCGGCGAAAAGAACACCTTTCGACGACGTTCTACATACCCACCGCTGCGGTCCGATGCCAGTATACTGACGAACCTGGAGGGCAATTTTGAATCCCTCATCGATAACCTAACTGACGTCGACAGTCTGAACTCGAGCACTGAAACTGAAGTGTTTAAGAATACCGGTGACAACGACAGTGCTTGCAGTGATGAGTCCGGATATTCCGAGCTGCTGGACAGCGGCAATCAAAGTATTATTGGCAACACTATCATGGTTTAAGTTTCATACGACATCGTTCATCGTAGCGTAGAAATGCACAAAAGCAAATGTTATTGTATCCTAGACGTTAGAGTACTTGTAAAGTCTTAACTATGTAAATAGCAACGTACGCGTCGTGCTCGATCCAGTTGATTTATTCTTTAAGACATATTGTATGTATATATTGAATATTAAGGAACATTAAATTCTTTTAAATGTAGATTGAAATTTATCGAAATATTCTATTATATTATAATATTGTCTCTTTACACTTATGTGAATGACCGCGTCACATCATTGTTGTATTTATAATGTTCTTTGTTGATAGTTTTGTTGATGTAAGATTCTTCTATCGCTTCCTTCAAAAGGTTTTAGGTACTTACACATTCCATTGTACACGTTTAATTATTCGGGTCATTCATTCATGTCTGTAGTGAGGAATATTTTATGAAATAAAATAGAAAATGAGCATTTTGTTTTATTTTACTCTATATTATAGATTGTATAATCACAATTATAGGTAGAACGTGCACATCTTGAGCACTGTACTGTGGTCTGGTTAACGACCAACCAATATCAGTCCAAGGTTCAGTGACACTTAAGGAAATAGTCTTTGGAATTATACTTGAGAATATATATTTTTTATAATTCTAATTATTCAGCCACGCCTTTTTCCGAAATGAGTAGGCAAAGATTAAAGGTTGTACCGGCTGCGGCCCTCAGTAACTTCTTTCGCCTCTTGACTTGAACTTCCTGTTACATTCGTCGAAGCGACGTGGCGTCCGAAGTACAATTCTATATCATTCTCACCTTTCTTTTATCTAAAATAAACAATCTTGTAAGCGGATACTTGATGTGGCTGCTGTAAAATAAAAATTTAATTACGCATAAAAATCTCAGTACCTCCTGGGCTGTAATAAATATGGATGACTTAATTACTTGGTACGAAATGA
>DWDX01005653.1:0-10338 GCA_018245675.1 Agara michaeli | reverse complement strand
CGTGTTATGTTACTTCTACAAGTTAATAATAATTGGCTTGTATTAATCTCGATTATCCGCTATACTCATTCATACATGTGACGAAATTATCGTAAAACGTTTTACAACTTAAAGGTCTATAAGGAATCAAAAGAAACATTAAAGAAAATCTCAACAATCAGTTGTTAATATATTTTTACTTGACGATTTGATAGAAAAGTTTATAATTTAATTATGAAGTATTCACGATGTATAACCGGCGTTAATACTGAGCCTGATTATTGTCTGTCGGATCGCGTGGCACGCGGCCATTAATCCGCTTTGCCTAGACCAGGCATTACAAAGAAAATTCAATTCAATTTAAATGGTTGTTACTTGAACTGCTTTACAATGATTTCATGTAAAGTTCTTAATAATTCGTAGTGGAAAAATAATGGTTTAAGTATGTAAATTGTACATAAGGTATAACAATATAATAATAACAAATGAACGTGAATTGAAACGTCAAAAGCTTCCATAATAATCCGCACTTGGCGAGCGTAGTAGAGTATGGCCTAAAACTCTCTCACTATGAATGGAGACCTGTGTCCAACAGTGGACTAACAAAATGGTGGAAAAAAAATTATACAAAACCACCTCAACATTATTAGTCGTAGATTTAGGATTCAACATTGTCGGTTCAATTATATCAATAATTGAAGTTAAATTATTATATTGAAAAATACAGTTATTGATAAATAAATATCGATTGTGTTTTGCGAAAAAACAGGTAATTTTGGAACCTGTTTTAAGTATAACGCAACCATGAGGAAATGTGATTTAACTCTATTAGCATGACTGATAACGTATAATCAATGTTAAAGAGGCGTTAACAGTGATCCGTTGGGTTCGCGTGTCGCGGCCCGTTACACCGCGGTGCCCACAATACGCTGTCACCGCCACGCTGTTACAACGAAATTTCAATTTAGTTGAAACCATTTCAAGTTACAGTTATCAACCTGATACACAAATCTGCAGTACCTAAATATTTTAAAGACGAGTTAATGTTTCCATATCTTTGTTTCTTTTACTTCGTGACTTGTTATTTTTGCAACCCTAGGGTATCGGTATTTTTTGGCTGCCTTTTGATTTTTACACAACTCTATTCTGTAAGTAATAGCAGCTGAATGAGATCATTGGACGACCGAGTATTGTACCACATCTTAGAAAAAGTTTCTGTACAACAGTAGAATAATAGAGGCTGATAACAATAATTTTAATAACATTACATAAGCAGAAAATAGTAGCATAAGGTTATTTACGTCTTCAAATAGTATTAGGTTTTTATTTTAGTGGAATCTGAAAAAGATTGACTTTTTCGTAATATTACAATATAATTTAGCTGCACGCGTTACGTCGACTAATGCAAGGCGACGCGCGGCACCCGAAGGCGCCGCTTGGAAACAATTTCCGGCCACCGCAGCCTCTCCACCACCGCGCCGTGCGGACTAACATCGACTTTGATTTGAGCAAGGTATCAATTTACTGTAGACAGTTGAAATATAACATGTTAGGATGTTTAAAAACCTAAAAAAATTACGCTATACAATTTAATATACTACATGTTAACGCTTAACGCCGCTGACATACAAAGAAAACATTATTCTACCATAATAAACCATAATAAATAAATTACATTTAGTAATAATGTGCATGTCTGCAATCGTATTTGTACAGTTTATTATCATGTGTAGTCAAATTTACTTTACCAACTGTTTCAACTAACAACAAAACTAATTTCAGTATCCGGGAAAGACTTGCCCAAGCATGCACCGAGACATGCACTACAAAGGTACAGCGACTCAATTTCGTTTAAATTAAATTTAACCAACGTTTCATATGTATACTAATGTTCATATTTTCTTTGCAGCCAAAACCTGGACACAATATTGAAGTTATTTTAAAAAGAGCTACGGTAGGCATTCATGTACACATATACATAGTTACAATGGATTATATACGTAGATAGGTATATAAACTGATTGAGTAGTATAATATTAACCAATGTAAATATGTTTTGTACAGTCAATCTTGCTTATTATAAATGGAGCTACAAAATATACATATTTAAGTAGATAATTGAAATGTAACATAATCATGATACAAATCATATAAACGTGCGTCATATCGTTGAACTGAAATATCAGTTATATATCTATTAGATAGTGTAATAGACAACACTTAAGAGTGATATTTCTATTAGATTTAAATTATTCAGTATAGTATCGTATAAATGCATTTTATTACGTAGATCATACATATTTTCGGATAGATTATTCCAATGATAAATCTCGCTATCAACAATACCTACTACTTAAAAGTAGAATAGTTATAGGAGCGCATACATAGAGGTAATGTTGACGGTTTTGTATCCTTCATGCGGGTAGTAATTATAGTAGAAAATGTTTTAACATTAAATATTTATATGATAAATGAATGATGTAAAGCTTCACAATTTGTTATATAAGTAAGTTTAGTATACTGTAAATTTAGATACAACGTCATATCATATATATCGTGTGTTAAGTAGATTAGATAATAAATAATACGACTGTGTGAATCTATCATTGATGTATCGCTGAAAAGCATCAATAGCTTTAATTCTTCGTCATCGTTGCATAGAATGTAATACAATAAACTGTAGATTAACAGATGTAAGGAATTGTAATACCTCTGGCTTCACTTGAACATGTAATAAATTATTATTTGATTAAATAGATACCTTCTGATACCTTGTGTTATTAATTTTCGAACGTAACTCAATGCATAATTCATAAACTCCATGTATATTATATTAAATTTCAAATCAAACAATTTTTGAACATCTTATCTTATCACAATACTATTATATGTATGCAGTATTACATAGTGGCGTGGTCAAATAAAAGTACATTAAAATGATTTTTCACACTAAACCGTTTTCAAAAATGTAAAATGTATTTGAAGTTCATTCAATTAAGCCTTGTATCTTCAAAGTAAACAACAAAGTCAGCTATCATCGGCTTAGAAATATACCTCTACGTTTTTTTAAATGCAATGGAGCGAAACCGTCTGCTTTAGTGTTTCTTCCTCCAATGTTTGAATAAAAAGCTCATTTGAATTCTATGAGAATCGAAATTGCTCTCCTTTTCGCTGTAGTAACTTAATTTAATCGAGTTCCATCACAATGTCCTTTAGATTAGATACCCCAAATGTTCGTAACTGACGCAATTGAATAATTGTATTGTACCTTGAACAGTTTTTTGCTCAAAAAGGAGAAAGATTAAATTAAATTATAAACACAAAGTTTGTTCATCGTTTAGAGATAGTAAATTAGACTACATCATTTTCTTTTGTACAACAACACTGATAATAAATGTTTGAAATTAAAAATACCAGACGTAAATGAAAATCATTAAAATGAGTTAAAACAACGTTAAATTTATCGATCATAACTTATTAATTAATATGCATAAGGCCGTGGCCACATTAGTCCGGTTTGCTAATTAAATTTTAGTAGCTTACTATCTGGTTTAGCAGTTGAATTTAAGAATAAGCAGTGCTTAACAATTTATGGAAAAGTAACGTATAATTATGTGCTTAATAATTATTTCAATCAATCGCACCACTTGTTTCGACAGACCGCATTGGCCTATGGAAACCTTCGGTTTTCTATAAAGAATGTCTGGTAACCGATAAAGGTTTAAAGTTCAATATATTATCTTGTAAAGTCAGATGTGTAAGGACAGAAATATTTGGCACCCCGTGCTTTCTGCCCACCCCGTTAGAGACTTGTCTAGATGACATAATAATAATATTGCCTAATCACTACATAAAACTGAAAATTGAGGATTAGCAATAAAAGTGAAAAATGTTTAAACGTTACGGGTAGTGGGAATGCAACTTTAGACGTCGTCTTCACCGAAATGCGGCAGAGCGTTATTGGAAAACTTTTCAATAACTCTACCTTAATATACTCGAGACACGAAGTATACAAAAACATTGTTCTAATTGAGATATTAGGAAAAATCATTCAGGTGAAGCCCTTATAGATCGGGTTAAATATTAAACATAATATAATACCTGGTTGACGACTTTTACTCGTAACTACATTAATACATTATTCACGAGTAAATAAATCACGTACTGTTTTTCTACTTTATTGTCTACTAAGCTTGTATGACTTTATTATTAAATATCACATATTTCAATCCCATAATAATTGATAAAGTACAATAATTAAAAGCAGAACTATTCAGGTTAAACAATTTTACATCCTAAACTTTACTTCAGTAGGAAAACGATTCGTACTTGAAATATTTCTTATAAATCAACCTATAATTGTTATGACACTCGTGTCTGTTGTGAAAGAAAATATTTTATCAAACCAATCCACGTATAATGTGAGTCATGAGTGCGAGGGTGTTTGCAGAGTCTGCTAAACACTTCTTGAGTGGGGCGCGACTTGAGCACCCTCAAGACGAGTGTGAGCTTCGCAGTGCTTGAGCGTCGAGTTTATTTGCTTTATATTCATCGACTGTCAGAGATTTCGTGTCGCGACGCTTACGTGCATACTGCCGCTTACGTCATTGAACACTGTTAGTAACTGTTAGTAATTTACTGGATTTTAAGATTTAATTTCAATCCTATTGCACAATGAAAATAAAAAATGTATTCATAATCCGCTTTTTATATACTTCTCTCAAGCATTCAAAGTTATTCAAAAATATTGTATTAGTACATTTATTAACGACATGTGATAAAATGAGCTGAGAGTGATGAAATGAAAATTTTATGCAATCGTTCGCGAATTGTATTGGACTTCATTGGCCAAATCATTGATTTTTGTTATTCCACATAACTTAAGGTCGCCAAAACTAAGGTAAGTAAAACACATAGGTGTTTTGAACAGAAAATTTTAAAATAAACAAGAATATTAACAAACAGAAAGAATAATAAAATACCTTAGAACACTGCAGTGGATAATAATAATATTTGCAAGGCTTTTAATTCTAAAATAACTTAAAGTTTATCGTAACGATACGTGCTTTTAAGCCCGTTTGAATTTTATGCAAATGCACATGTTGTTATAGCGAGCAAACTTATACAAGGCCACAGCGGTTGTTAGCGAATACAGTAATTTTGAAGATCTAAATTGGTCGTAAAATTACCTTACAAATACGGGTTTCAGATAGTTTCAGGGTCCATGACCATGTGATCACAACTGGACTGGACGGAGAATCACTTCATGTGATCGTAATATTGAAAGAAGCAAATCTTTTTTTCAATATACGTATTTGGGATGTATTTTTAAATTCCTAACAATTTGTATAATTCGAAATATCAAAGCTACGTAACTCGACGTCAAAGAATACAACTGTGTACTTTATACGCAAAACGGAATTATTAATAAAAATTATAGTACTTAACTTCTTGTAACTATTAAAACTTTCCCCGTGCAGAATCTATCAACCTTCTCGTGGAACGAGCAACAAAAGAAGTTGCTTTTACTTATAAAAATATTCCCCAAAGAAAGGAATCTACTTTCATACCTCTACTAACTCTTTATTTGTAAGGGTGATCCTTGGGGAGAAGAAGTTAAAAACAGCTTTCACCGGCCGACGCGTTTGAATAAGTTTCACTGAAGTTTTATTGAAGTTGTAACATCGGGTCGGTTTGATATATGTACATCGGCCATCTGTAGCGAACAGGCCCGTCGTGGCCAAAGTTAGTGCACTCGTAAATTATTCAACCCCTCCGTGTATGTATAACTTGTCGTATCCAACTGCCGCCAGAGTAACAATGTGATTTTTGAGGTTACATTTTTATTCAGTACCCGTTCGAGAATGTAATTGCAAAAGTAATAATTATTATTGTTTGTATCAGCTGTTTAACTTAGGAAGTGATGTATTACGCTTTAACAAAAGTAGAGAAGCTCGGTATTACTTTGTAGGTTTTAATTCAAGCGTTAGAGTAAACGTTTCGCGAGCCCTTAATTTGGTTAATGCCTATGTTTAGGAATTATCCATATACGAGTACGTACGTATTTCAAAAAATATTCTACATGTAATTTATTAGCTGTTCAGATATGAAAACTGAGATTTTGCCTCGTTGTTCCAAGATATTATTATTATTTTCAATATAATATTATGCAGTTAAAGGCAATGTGCTACGTCTCGTAGCGCAACAACATCTACGGACCTACGTGTCTACGTAGTTGGCCCTCTGGTTGGAAAATACGGATCGCACTTTGAAATGTATCAAGTGGGCTCTGAAATGAATATATCGTAAAATCTATTTAATAATTTAATAGAGATATGTGTAATAAAATAATGTGTCAATAAGTAACCATTGAAATATACATATATATAACTGTCGGAAATGGTGTTTGCGTTTCTAATATAGATGTTTGAATTTGATTATTTCTTTAATAATTTATGACCAAATATTGGGAGCTAACCAAAGCAATATTTGTGTCATCTTGTTATCATCGACCGGGATATTACATTGTTTTTTTTTGAACAATAAGCCTGCGTTTGACTATGATCTCACCTGGTGGTTAATCAGGTACATTCTAGGATATACCAGCCTTGCCTAGAAACTGCCTGTTTCCGAAATTTAGGTAACTATTGTAAATGTGTGTAAGTGATGACAAAACGACGAATTATTCAAAGAAATAGTTAAAAATAATAATTTATTGGAAACATATTTTTTTGTATTAATTGACGCTTTATGCCTAGCATAAATAATTAATTATACAAATGATCCAATGAAAACGTGTTTTAAGCATTTTTGCCATAAAGTAGGCATAAGCAAAGTTCTGAATATTTGACAATGGATAGTAATTAAAAAGTAATTAAGGATTGGCTGTGGTATCCATTCTAAGCAAGAGCACGCGCCGGAGAGTTTCGCCGCGGGACGCGTGTTCCCACGCCTTGGTGCGACGTTATTAAGCTCTTCGCGTTTTTGTTACCTGCTGCGAGATTTATTACTTTTAATTATATCTCATTGTCCGCCACTTCATTCGTCTTACATCCACTTAAATTAGATGCTTACGAGGTAGTGATTCACTGCCCGTCACTGAAATATATGGGTTCAATAAGCGGATTTTTTAGTCATAAATACTTAAAATATACCCAGTGCATAAAATATGTTTAAGAAACAATTAAAAGTGTGTACATTCCTTTATAATTCATCATTTTCTTACGTTTGAGACACGTTACGAAGTACAAAAACGTTCTACTCGGTAATATCTGGTCCGACAATACCTCGGTTTCTACTAATGCATATTTGGCTTCATGTACGTAGTACCGAAATTAGACTAAAATTAGCGGAATCAGACGGTTCAGCGGATCAGATCGCTAAAGACTGTAACTAACTATGTATATATGTATTATTCTATAATCGATCTATATTAACCATCAAAGAATTATATTACACATAAAGAATTATGTCTACAACATGAGATTACGTGTTCCTACTCCTGAACGCAAATATCTAACGCTTCATGAGTCATTAAAATTAATACATATATTGTAAGGTACATACATCCAACCAATGGTATATTCATCCTGATCTAATTACATAGTACTATTACGTACACGACGACGCAATGGTCAATCAAATCGCGGGTCGAACTATTAGAACTTGTGCGGAGTGACCGATACAATAGGCAGATCGTGTCACATTAATTATTATGCGTGATTGATGCGCTTGTGAAGACGCCGCCCGACTTGTACGAGTTGGCTATAACGTGATTCCAAACATCCAATATGACGTATAATGGAATACTAAAGCATGAAAGTTTCAACCGTCTAAACTCAGTGATTATGTTTGATTGCAATGTCTAAATATACTTATAGATAACTATGTATCTGTTACATAAAAACGCAAACGAAAAACACTTGCATAACGTTAACTGTAATTAGAATCATATCATATTAGCATAATACCTATATACTCGTATTATAAAATGCGACACGTTTTAATGCGCGATGAATTGTAATTTGAAATAACTATTAGCATATTTTAAAATGCGTTTGTTACCTACATCGAGCTGGTATGTGTCCTGATTTCCATTCGCAAATGCACTGATCTTTATGCACATTTGATCTGAGTAAGTAGCATTCTAGTGTAAGGCTGTAATTCTAAGTAGTTAAATATTTTCATAATTCACGGATAAAAATTGCAATCCTTTTACGTCATAAAAATTGTCGCCTACAAGTCGCATGGAGTAGTAATCTGTAAGAACTCTGTGAAAGGGAGCAATACTAAAAAATGCAATAATTTCAATTTAAGGAGATTTATACCCAACTGTTGTTGTATTAAGAACCGAGTGTATCCCAAGTTCATTGATATTGTCTATCCCAATATCTTAAAGCATTCAAATATTCAAACAAATAATCTAATCTTAAATGCCGATAGAATCCGTAACGATTAAATTTATGTACAAAGTAGAGTCACAAACATAATTCTTGAAGTTAGCAAATTGAAATAGCACTGGTCAAGCCACCTCGTTAGAAGGATTAATAACCTACAGAGAAGGAGGGTCCTCGATAGGCAGCCACATCTCGCAAAAGGAACGCAGTTCGTTTTTCTTCCAGGTGGTCTGATGACGTGAGGAAGACATTGGGAAACTATTGGATGTACAGAGCGCCAGTGCGGGTGACGTCGTTTACGAGAGGCCTCCGCTATGTGCCACCATGCGCATATTTTTACAAGTTCGTCAATAAAAACTAGAAAAATGTTATACGATCCGTTATTAAATACTCACCTATACAGCAACATCTCAATTTTTATACTCGTACAATGAGTGAATATGAAAATTATCAGTTTTAATAACAGTTCAATAATGACTGTTAAATATACATAGTTACAATATGAGCTGTTAAAAAAATGAATGTGAAGTTATTTCATAACCGGCAGAAATATGTATGATATGAACGGTAATGGATGAACGTATTTTAATTAGTACCTACATAAATTATATCGTATACTGAAAATAAATTTAAAATGTGCAATATTATCATCATGTAGCATGCATCATCATCAACTACATACTATCAAATTATTAATCCATATTAGCGCGGATTCCTAATAATTAATTTATCATTGGCTTCTTTTTCAACCGCTGCCGGGCAAAGATCTCGCTTGCCATTGCGGTGGCCTGGAGCATACATAGCATACTCCACCACGCTGCGCCAGTATAGATTGGCGGAGATATGGGTTAGTGGCAAACCCGACTGTGGTATGTTTTTAAGCCGCCTGTGAGGCTTCGACGAAGTTTAACGATTACTATCTGACGATAGTAACTGGGACCGACTGCTCAGTGTTTTGCCACTAATGGTCATCCATCCAAGTCTCTAAGTCTACACCCGTGTCACGCATCCAAAGGGGTTCCGAGTGTTGCGATCTAAGCCATCATTATTGATAATAAATTATCATTATAATTTGTCTGAAATTACATTTAATGCAAACTTTCAGTTAAGTTTTTGTATTTTGTAACGTAAATGTGACCTATATTTTATAACAGATATGAAGGAAACATGTCCGGCGCCATTTAGCAGCATAGATATCGACGACAACGCTAAGGCGTACCACAACGGTAATTTAAAGTTAACACACGACTACAAGAATTTCGTTACAGCATAAAGAATGTTACAAAAAGATATTACAAAAAAGCCCTCTTCCTAATTTGAATTTGTAATTTGTCTGAGATGTTTTGTGATATAGTAATAATTAAACATTAAACACAAATTTACCTTGGTTTTGGTTTATTTATGGATAATGATAACCTCTTAATAACACATCTACATATGTACACACACCAAATAGGTTCGTACAACAGATGCAACAAATAGGTCTCTACAGAGCATTAGCTGCTGACTCGGTAAAACTAGCACCACCGATTTCCTATGCATACCGGCGTAACTACATAGTGTATAATTTTATTAAACAAGAGTCCCTTTAACTTGACATGCGGGTCATAGTGTAAAGACGTAAAAAGCTGTAAAAAAGTATACATTATAGTACATATATGTTAGCACACAGCAATTGGACCTGCATACTCAAATTGCGGAGTAACGCTAAGCTTCATATTATACTGGCAGACAAGTTACACATCATGAACGGAAATTATGTACAATCATTGTCATTGCAATCTATTACAGCTACTATGAAATAAAGCTTACAATTCTTTATTTCAGTTCACTCATGAATTTATAACCATCTAAGTTGATGTGGTAAATTTTGTAATAGGATTTGACGTACAGTAGAAAGTTTTGAGCACTAATATACATATAACGTAACATCACGCCTGTAATCACCTAAGTGGTAGGCAGA
>DWDX01005652.1:0-10340 GCA_018245675.1 Agara michaeli | reverse complement strand
ACCATTCCATTCGCAACCTTCTGACGAGTATATTATTACCACTTACCATCATCAACAAACCTACAACAGCCTGAAAATATGTAACAGCTACAAAATGAAGCCCAATCATTGACAGCTACAAAATGAAGCACAAACAAATTTTATTGATATTATATGCATTACCTTTTCTGCAATAACTGCAATCAACGATAAATATTTTATAATTAAAGCAGCACGTACTGTAGAACTTACATAAGATAACAATCCTCACATTGCACTGACAATTATCACATTCCTCGCTTCAAACATAGTGGATACATAAATAAAATTATCATTATATAATGCAAAGTAAAAACTGTTCGGTATTTTTCTACAAATGCCTTTGTTGACAGGAATTATTGAATGTACATTTAATATCAAGATAATAGTGAATTGATTTGTCGTATTACTTTACATTGGCTCTATAAATGTTTTGCTTACAGTCTGCTTTAATAATGTTTATGGTGTTGTATCTATTGTAATTAATGCCATATTGTAATCGATTAATGAAATATTTGTTTTGTATTGACTTAATACTGATGTGGCTTGGGTTAAGTGTATCTCAACCTTACCGTGAAAATATTTGTGCCCGAAGATTTAAGGTACAGTACGTATGTTATATTACGTGTATATGTTGTGTGGTTCCTAAGCAGATTAAAACTCTCCATTTTCTTAAACTCGTGTGTTAAGTCTTATTGACACTAATATTATAAATGTGACATGAACATAACTGAACATAGACGCCGAGATAACCAAGACACGTGGAGTCTGGCGCAAAATTACGAGGACGGCTGATCCGAAGTAAACTACAAGAATAGCTAGAAAAAAGCAAAAATGATATCGAAAACGAGTGCTGAACTTCAAAGGGATCAAGAGGCACTAAGTCCAAAAATATTTAAAAATAAAGGTTAATGCAATAATTTTTTTGTTAAAAAATCACGTCACGATACCAGAAAAGATGACAATCTAAGTCAATGATGATACTTGAACGATGAGAAAATCTGATAGGACAATTTGATATCCTAAAGAAGAATTCAATTCTCCAAACCAATGTGCCCGTTGCATTTCCAAGCGGATATCAAAGCGAAATTGTAAGCTAATCCACCCACCGGAATATCAAATCAGGTGTTGCTTTGTGGAAATCCATATCGATCAAACCAGCAAAAACGTCAAACGCAGATGTGAAACACGTATTAGAACGTGCAATGAATGCGATGAAGCAAAAGATTGGTTTATTTTCGGTAATAGCTTCAATTCGCCACTTTCAAGAGTTCTTTTAAAACTTTACTTTCTACTTTTTGTTATTCTTCCAATTACGTGTTTGATTTATTTTAGCATTTAGGTTCTGTTCGTGTCGTTAATCAAGAGATTATTAATTTTTAGAATTCTACATAAAGTTTTCTGTGGTCCGTGAAATTCTCCAATCCGCAGTTGGACAGAATGCCAGGTTATGGCTTTAAGCCTTCTCATTATGAGATGAGATCTGTCTAGAAAAGGAACAATACTGGGTTGAACAAAAACCATGTTACACAACCGGAAATTACCTAACAGTTAGATAAATTAAAGCTTTACAATATCTAAAAAATCCATTTTAATTTTGTAAGGAAAAACGTAAATAAAATGTACTTATTTCTTATTTATGGTTTTAACCTACATTGCAGTTATCAGTACGTTCTCAACCAATCCCTATATAATCCAATGTTTGCATCAGCGGCATTTTTATCTAAAGCTTCAAAAATACGTATAGCAATAAGACCTACAATTAGTATGAATAAATCTAAAGCCTTCGTCGTCCTAATCTCTCGTGTCGGAAGACACGCGTTGTTTCCGGTTGTAAATTCTTGAAGACGAATGTAATGAAGACGTCATTTATTATATTTGGACCGAAACTCCTTGGAAGTGTTAATTAGTTCCGCCAAAACCAGCCGCCGTTGATTTGGTGAATGTACCAAAATATTATGTTTCATATAAGAGCTCTCCTTCAAAGCCGGCAACGCACTGGCGATTCCTCGGGTGTTGCACATGTCCATAGGCGACGGTCACCATTTACCATCAGGTGGCCGGTCTGTTTGCTAGGCTAAATGTATAAAAAATAACTGAAATGATATATTTGCTTATAAGTGTATTAAGGTATAAAACATACAGTAATATATCAATAATTTGTTTCAACAGATGCAATGCAAACGGCAATTTTAGTTGGCGGTTTTTCAAATTACTATAGTGCATTCAAAACTCACTTAAAACTCTTCGATATGTCAAAATAATATTACGAAATTGATAGACGCAACAGGTTATTAGGTAGTGTCTACGCTTTATGTAACAAAACATTGTCTTACATGAAATTTGTTTGTGGTTTAATAATAATAATAGATTTCTTCGTAACTGTGTTGTCTTTAAGTTCTTTAGTCTTTGCACCATGTTCGTTAAATCGCCTACACGCATTCAATAATAAATCATTATAACCTTATCACCTCCATCAATTTCTGCTGAATCGAATTCGAATTTCGCAAGCACATTGTCAGTCCCTTCGGAAACGGGTCGTCAACGTCCCATACGCGTGGCTGCCAAGTTTTTGCGCTTGCATTCATCACCACAATTCATTCTGTATGTCACACGGGAGCTCCTATTTGTATGCGTACGGGAGCGTTGTTGCAACGATCGCGCGAATATAGATTCGAGCCTTTTGTTTCTACGAAGCGAAGTCCCTCTGCTTGGGTGGGCGTACTCGGATTGACTTCATTGTCACTGTCAGCATAATTCAGTGGAACAAACCACTCGTGAATTGTAAATCGCCGACAGGCAGCAGTAATAAATATGTCAAAGGGAAACGCATGAACTAGAATGGTGATAAAATTAGAATTTGCATACGGTAAGTGCGCCGATCTGAATATTCAAGTTGCTAACAACCGTGCTATTTGCCGACTGTTCTATGTTTGCTTGCGTGATGTTTGTTACTTCATAAGTGGATGTCGTATTTCACTTCGCTCTATTGTACTGCTTAGACTTGCTGAAGTTAGACTTACGTCGTGAGAATCCGTCCGCCCAACAAGTCTATCAAATTTCCAAGCTGGCAAACACAGGGAATTAGTTCTTGAATAGACTTCCAGAAATAGATGAGAGCTAAAATTAAATATCAAAGAGCGAGTACTCAGCTTCATTATTCCTCTAAGCTGCGCAAAGCGTCGAAAGGATTTCGAATTAAGTTTAACAAGAACAGCATTGTGAGATCTAAAGTCTGCTCATTCAGTTACTCGTTTCGAGAATTATATACCCGTGGAACAACGAACCCCGCGGCACTCTTGTTAATCCGAGCGGCACAATGGCCTGATTTGAACCAAATACCATTGTCAAAACCGACAAAGATCTTGTCAATTATAATCTGTTAAGAATCTTCCATCGCCGATCCCGTCAAACGGTAGCGGTGGGCAACTGGTGTACACGAAAAAAGAACTTTTTAATAAATTATTTGCGAAACCTCACGAAGGGGCGGCTCGAAGCGAAACCGATTGCCTGTGACGTGACAGCCTTTGTGTCCACCGAGTATTATGTTGTCAAAATACACGGGGATTTGTTATTATTTTTGTGTTTGCGAGCACACTTAGCACCCCTTCGTCCCTTCTCGGAACGGGGGATAGGATGTGTGAGCAATAAAACGACGCGATTCCTAACTACGATATTTCCGTGAAAAGCGACATGTGAACGGAATAGCAATGGGGCTAAGCGGTTCTCGAAATACAACAATACATAATCTCGCCTTAGACGAATTACATTTCGCATTCAAGATATTAAGTGACGTTCTCTTAACGATACACTAAGAGGTACGTTTCTGGTATAATATTAATGAGACTTAAATCTTATCATTGAAAAGTTCTCTCGTTTAATCGTTGGCAATGGGACATAGTCTAAGCCTGATCTTGTCAGTGGAGCGAAATGTTCATCGTAAAGGAAAAAGTCACTAGTGTCACGCGTCTGCGTCACGTTTCGCGACGTGTCCTTAAAAGCTTAATAACATTTTTGCGTATGTGAAGACGTCGGTTCGCATTACGCGCCCTCGCCCACTGTTACTGGCAAATTACGCCATCACAACGCATAAGCACGGTTGGCTGAGCCCGCTTCTGTCGCGTCACCTACGGGACTCCGCTTGATGCTTATTCAAATTATGACGCCTCGTCTCCCTTTTGTTTTGTTACGTATGAACCGGGCGATGGTTATATCACTTTAGGTTCACCGGTTGAGTGAGATCTGTTTATTTATACTGATTTTTTCGTCGCCTTTCATGTTACATATGTTATTGTAACTAACTTCCATCAATTACGTCATTTGAATGATGATGATTTGGAACTATAGGTATTGTATTTTAATGTTGGTACAGTTAAGCATGTTTGGAAGAAAAAGAAATGATTATTATTATACCGTTATTAGTGTACAGATATGATTTCATGATGATAACGTTGAATCAAAAGCAAAAAAAATATTACAATGTTGATACGAACTATTCTCTTGAATAAAAAATTATGCGAGTGCCGTATTGACGGTGTCAACAGCAATTGTAACACTAAAACGTGTGTAAATTTATACGGGAAGTTATCTCATAATGTAGCCTCAAAACACTCAAAACAATCAGAATGATAATTCACGGCTAATAAAACATAAATAAAACGAAATTAGTCTCCCATAAAGAAAGCCCCTTATCACCCACGCTTATCACTGCGCTGAGATGTGCCAGGGAAATTGTATTTACTAACAGCACCGAAAACTATTTGCCAGACCTTGGTGATACGTTGGTCCGTCATATATCATTCTACCGAAACATTTCTGACTTTATATCACGAGGCGTTGCGTCTTGCGTCTTTTTAATTCCACATCTAACACTGTCAATTTTCTCGACATCGCCCATTAATTTCACATCCATTGCGCGTCTCGTCTCACAGCTCTTAGCATCCAAGCGAACGAAAGCGTCAATGGACGCCGCGTAACGAATGACGCGGTACGTATTAAATCGGCCTTGTCGCGGGAAATGGATTCACACAGCAATAAATTTCGACCTGTTAACACGAAACAGAAAATATTTGTATATTATTCAGCGGCAAACACGGCTGTCACTGTATAAATTTGGTTTATTTTGTTTAGATAACAGAATTTAATTACTTCGTGCTGTGTGATCAGCGTATTTGTCATGTTGGTGGCTTTCGATTATTTGTACGGCGTTAAAAAACCTTTGTGTGCGCTGATAACAGTGTTGGAAGCGGGGAAAGGGGTTCTGTGTAACTCACCATTTGTCTCCTTCCCTATTGAAAGCCTTTACGTCCTTAGCTCTTGGGTATTATGAACATTTGAAGGTCTAAAACAGTCTTCCTCAAACTGGACGATATTGCTCCTTTGTGGGCGCTGGGAATTGGGGGGCGTGAAGTAATTTGGAGGGGAAAGAGTGATGCGATGACTGAGTATATTAGAAATAAAGTAATTTCGAGAGGCGCTAGAACATAATTCACAAAGTTGGCTTTAGACAAAGAAAGTTTGAGAACCTATAGTCTAAAAGGTACTGCGACTGGGTTCGTAGTCCGATATGCATGACATACAACATAATTGTCATATGTAACTCAATGTCCCAATAGCTATTTATTGGCTAGGTTTATTTTTATAAATACATTATTTAAGGGCCCCTTGTAAAGATTGCTGTTATCTCTACCCGTAGTGCTGCTTATCGTGTCGCGAACACACCCGCGGGACACGAAGATAGTAATATATATACATATACCAATATAATAAAATTGAATGTCTGTTTGTAATGTTAAAATGTGACAAATTTTTTTTTTAACTATTAAAACTGGTGTACTAGATATAAAAATAAATTTAATAAATATATCATGTATCTTCTCGGTCGGTCGGTCTGCTCGGTGCTTCTCCTTTTAGGAATTGGCGAAATTAAAATGTTTTGTAGCTTCCGCGCGGCCAAATCCGTAGGCAACAGCTAGTGCCTATCTTTTAATTTGTCAATTAAAGTTAAGACCGAAAATTGGCAAATTATATGAGCAGAACTTCAAACTGTATATTTTTGAAATGAAAAAGAGTAAAAAACACGAGCAGTGCCAATAAATCCCCAGTCGTGTCTCACTCGCATTCGACACCACGTTTCAACCATCAAAAACAACAGACACCCACATTAGACCCCCATTAATTATGATTAGCGCTCATAACGTCTGCTATGCCCCCAGACCTCACATAAAACGCCCCCAATGTAAATATCGCCTTTATCTGTCTTTAACAATTTCGGAAACTTGCACTAAACCATCGTTGGAATATAAATTACACGGACCAACCTATCTCTTACCGTCGTTGAACTGAGGGTAGTTTGAAGATAAATCGTAACACTGTCGACTTAAGTGTGCAAATGGCGTGCGCCGTTGTTAATAGTTGTATAATTCTGTGTGCGGTAATGGCAGAAAACATCGTCTCGAATTGCCCCCTGCCAATAAAAAAGGGGAAGGAGCGGGACTAAATTTTGTTTATCGCTATCTTTATGGCCCAACATTTATTTATATCGCGCGTATGCGTTTCGGAATATGATACGATTTCGAATAATTTGAGTTAAGGGTGCGTTCACACTTGCGTGTTAAGGCGCTTGTAATGTTTACCAAACGTTTTCTTTCTTTTCTTTATTCACATTAAAGGCCATTCCTATTGACCGTGCAGTCATTAATGATAATAATATTTTGAGGCAATTCACACATGACAATCAACTCGTATCCTATTATCGTTATTGTCAGTTATATAATGATGCTGGTCGATGATCTAATCATTTCATAATCACACATTTGTAATACATATAATTTTAATAACAATTGCACCAAGTGCTCCATAAATTGCATTATTCTAAGTAATCAGTTGCTTAAAATGTGTAATAGTTATAAATTAATGTAAAAGTATGTAGTACATAATATGCAGATATCACCTACATTTAACTATAATTATGATATTTTAAATTGGATTCTTTTATTTGGAGTTATTATATTTCATTGTAATATTTCATACAGCGAAGTCTGGTTGTGTCAGAGGCGTGTGTCCTTATAAAGTAAATTTAAAAAAAAGTATATGTAGCACGTTAAAATGGTATTCGCCTTAACAATCCTTGTCTATGATATAATAAAAAATATTTAAAATAGTTAAAAGGGTTGCGGGAATTGAGATAACATGAAGCTTCTTGCGCACCTCGACATGTGGGTGCCAGAGGTCTGCTAACTAATATTTATGTTTACGACTAGAGATGGGCCGAATTCAAGTTGTGCCGAGAAACCGAGTAACGAGTTTTACTCGGTTTCAATGTACCGATGCCGAATAATCCGCAGAATTAATCTTTAAGGGCTTAAACAGATTTAAATGAAAATGCGTGTTTTGAAGTAGCAGTAGCTTGATCCAGTCGTTAGGGACCTTAACCGCTAAGCCGAAGGTCGTGGGTTCAAATACCGCCCGGGACTAATATTTGTGTGATGAGGGCATTCGTTTGTTCTATCTGGGTGTAATAAAAATATCTATATGAGTTTTATATAGTATGTATGTTTATCGGCTGTCCGGTTACCATAACACAGGCATTCTATTGCCTGATTTGGAGTCGGATAGCCGCGTGTGGAATAGTCACCAATTATTATTATTAATAATAATTTCATGCATGATTTCAATTATACTTGAGGTTGTATTTTGATGTGCATAGCCTGCAGTGACCATAGGCGGCCCTTTAACTGCGCCTTTAATTTAATGATTCCGCTTTGTAACCATAATATACTCAGACGTAGGGAATCAGGCCTGGAATCAAGCTATTCGGCCGCTCACGAGGAGTTAATTAAAGTTATATTAACATTATATCGAGGTTCAAACGAGTCTTCCCATCACTATTTTCAACAGTCATCAGAGGACAGAGATTGTCACCCTTACCACATTGGTATAAAGGTCAATATGCACTGAATGTGTGTTCGTGTTTTTCTCGGAATGTGTTAACTTGATTATTTATTATGTCCACAGTTTTTTGTTTACACGTTCAAGTATTTTATGGTCGCGCTACCGTTTTATATATATGAATAAGTTATTTGTACAGCTGTTGCACTCTATATATAAAATTATACATATTTTATGAATCATTGCTAGGTCGAAATCGAAGTGAGCGAAGTATTTCTTTTATATTACAACATTCAATAATAATTTGCTCACTTTGTAAAGGAATCTGCTTTGTCCACTAGCTTTAATTTCGCACAGGGGTCGTGGGTTCGATTCTCACCAGGAACAAATATTTTTGTGCTGAACATGCCAGTATTGGTCCCGTGTCTGGGAGTAAAATTTCTAAGTAAATATTCATTATTAAATCCACATTCGACAAATACTATTTATTCGGTATTAACACTTGCTTTTTGATAATGGACTATTGTTTTGCTAAAATAAGCATAAAACAAAACAAAAATAATTCAGTCTTCAGTTATAAGTAGAATAAACGAAGATACGGGGCAAAATACCGTTTTACGAATTGGAGAAAACTGCCAACTATTGTAGATTTTGCTGAAACAACGCCACTTTGAAACACTAGAACCAATGAATGACTCGAAACACGAAAAGAAAAATGTAGAGGCCGAGCAATTTAGGGATTACCTTATTGTTTCGGCAAAACTCAAAGCGATAACAAGTTAGCGCGAACAATTAGACAATGGATTGTATGGTAAACAATATGGTGGTCGTAGCGCCACCCTTCTCTACAAAAATGTACAGCGGCTGCAGCGATTGTAGGGTATTGTAGAGACCTGCAATTTACTGCCAACAAACGCTACAGTTCTTACTCATTATACGTCATTAAGTATTGTCTCGTCACCTTTTGAGAGCGCCGACTTGAAAGGCGGGCGATAGAAACGGCGGCCGCATACGCCCAGCGGGGCGACAAGCTGCAGCGACTCTTGAAAATACTCATAAAAGTACGAGACGTTTATATAAATGCAATAATGAAATTAAGATCCATTTCAGTATAATAATCATTTAAATTTTTTTATTACTTCTTACAATATAAATTAGCTTAGCAATTAATATCAGGTAATAAGCATTAATCACCTCGTTATTTACAGTTCTATTACTGCAGTTAATTTCGTTTCTGAACCATTGTGAGTCATCTGAGTTATTATGGATATGATTTTAGTAGTTCTTAATTAATTTGACGAAATATCTGTTATGATTTACTAAAACGTTAATTTGCAGTCAGAAATGGCCGCTGCCGCCTACGAACTGTAACAAACCTTAATAGGTCTTTAGTATTTATTCATTATTATTTATTTATTCTTTATTTCTTTGGTTCAATAAAGAATAAATAAATAATTGGACTATAGGAAAGAGACTGCTAATGACAGTAGAGGTCGGTCTCAAATGCATTCAAGTCAAGTCACCGACGGCTCATATGTCTAGATTATCAAATATCAGATCCGTCACAGATATATGACCGTATAACTTACATACAGTTTCAAATTTAGCCAAAGCATAAATGTTAAAACTTGTTTATAAGCTAATGAACATACTATTCTCATGGTATCGAATAATAATAGTAACAATATTTTTGATTCTCGCTAAACGGTGACAAATAGACGGTGCTGTAGGTAAGTAGCGATTCCTAACAAAAAAAACCTTCGAGTAGACCGATGAGGCAACGAACATGGCTAAGAAGGGACCTAATGATCCGCAGATCTTATTACTAAATACCTACTAAATATACATAAGTTATATCAAATACATAAACAAATGAATGCGTTAAGTAAGCAATGTCAACTGTGACTCGGTGTAATCGTGACCGCCTGTCACACCGTTCGTTTAGTGGCCGGTCGAACAAGTGTTACAAGGCGAATGGCTCGCAGTGAAATTATTTACAGCGCGCGGCGTTTCACAAAAGCTTGCCCGTGTTTATTGCGGCCATAAATACTGATACAACTCGGGGGAAATTTATTTCGCCTCACCTGTTATTTATTGCCAGCGGGCCCTGGGTTTTACGCGTTACTGTTTTTGGCCCGTCAAAGTGTAGGAACGGCCTAAATCGGTGTGACAGATCGAACGAGCTGTCAGCGACTGTTGGATATCCAATGTCAATCATGCACCAATAAGTGCCTGGACTTTTAATTCATAATTAATGAACAGTCGAATTAATTAATTGCATTCACAATTTAATGAAAACGATACCTACATTATTTAATGAAAACGATACCTACATTTGACTGCCTCGTTGGTCGAGCGGTTGCCAGCGCGACTGCCGATCGGGAGGTCCTGGGTTCAAATCCCGGGTTGGGTACTGTTGGATTTTTCTAATT
>DWDX01005651.1:0-10341 GCA_018245675.1 Agara michaeli | reverse complement strand
ACACACACACACACACACACACACACACACACACACACACACACACACACACACACACACACACACACACACACACGTAACAAAAGAAAGCATTTTAAAAAGTTTGGAATTCTCTCCATATCACCTGTCTCACTCGGTCAGACAAGTGTAGTGGGAGTATTAAATGTAAATATTGATACAAATTCGTATTTATATACATAATTCGTTATACTAATGATGTATATTGTTAAATTATGAATGAACTTATAATTTGTTACATTATTTCTATTAAATAAATCATTCCCGCACCGACCACAAATAATGCACACACACAGACACACAAAGACTACAATCCGCTACAACGGCGGCTGTGCCGTTACAGGAACGGCGTCGGCAAGCCCGACTACAAGTACCAGACGTAAGCTAGCGAGAGGAGCGCCGGCCTCCGCCCCCGCCGCCACCTCGCGCTGCCACCCGCCAGTTCTACGCATCGGGTGAAGGCGAAATGCAACGCATGCATTTCTTCCAATTCGCGCGTTTGTTGCCCGAACCAAGAGAACGGTCCCGAATGGTTAATATTGATAATAACCAGATAGAGCCATTCCGTTTGGCTATGTAAGATTTGTTTATTTTTAAATACAATTCTAAATCTTTTGCACTATTGTCAGTAGGAAAAAGTTTGTAAATCATTAGCATTACAAAATTTATAATACCTATATATAACATTTTTATATATCAGCTCTTTTGACATTTCTATTGAAACTAATCCATAAAGATCTGTTTCCTTAATGATATCTCAATGCAGTATTGATTCGCTTTATGTATTTAGATTTGTTTCTGGTATTATTTAGGACAGTGTGTCATAAACATGATGATGATAAGACAAATATGTCATTTTACTGTGCGCTAGTATCTCCTATATGATCTGAAAATTTATATATATACTAGTCCTATATACAACATACCCGACTGCCTACCCCTTTAGAAAGTAGCCGCGACTGTATGTATGTATATAATTTTAAAAAAACGACCTCTATTTTTGAGGAATAATTTTTTTTTTGAGTAACAATCTATTAGACCGCATCAAAAATAAATAAAAACCTTAATAATTGTATAAAGCATTTTTTGTTGGAGAAACCCAAACTGATTCAATCCTTAGCCTATCAGTGTGGATATTGTGAAATGGCAAGGAGTTCACGACCAAACCCACGATGGCTGTATTATGTAGAAACCGAAGATATTCAACTTTGATAATCCAATAACATTAAGAGCCAAACGAGGTTCCACTTCCACCAATTCGCCTAAACCGAAGTCTTGTAATATTATCTGTATTTTAATATCTGTCCGAGCAAAATCCGTTTTTCAGTCGAAACCAAATCGTAATCGATTATTCGGATCCTATATAATATGTAAGGAAAAATTAACACATTAAATTTTCTTTAAATTATATCTAGATATAAGTTTTCATTATTTATGTAATTATTGTCGATATTTAAACGGTATCATTGTATTTTCAAGAAAATAAAATAAAAAACGTATAAAAACAAAACAGCCTTAGTATAAATTTGTTTTAATGAGCCTTACCCGTTACAATAAAACGTACACGCATACAAATATTTTTTGGATACTATATGACACCGGTAAATGGGAGCATACAAATAACAATGTCGCTAGTGTAAAATCCTAGTACGCTCTGTCCAGGAATATGATCGCGAGGAAAGATCGGCAAGCACGACAGAACGGTACAGGGATAACGATTCAGCAGCGATACAGTCGCGGGAAAGTCTCAAAGCTCGCCCCAGTCGTACACCGGGGTTCTGTATCCCCACCACCGCAACGACCGCGGATACGGCAACAGTGCGGTCTGTCCCCCCCCCCCCCGCGCCCGAAGCAATCGCACGTTCGAAGCTCGCTACGGCATCGCCCACAAAGTCTACCGCAGCAGACTCGATCATCAGTACAAATATATTATAATATACGTATACATTTCCAATAGATTACATATTTTTTCAACTACGAAAGTTTCATAACAGTAAATCAAAATCTTTATACTTGTCAGGCGCTGACCGAACCAAATGTATAGAAGTGAAGTTTTAAATTTATTCAGTCATTAAATTATATTAATCATACTTGATAACACTGACAGATACAAGCCTCCACACATAAAAGCAGTGTTCTTTATCGACAATGTGAACAATCTAAAATTAGGCACAATACTTACTATGTACTATGTTGAGCCGTATCAGAACTTATGCATATCTGCCCATTGGCTGATGGTTTGCTTAAAAATTTCTTACAGTTGCCGTAGTTCGGGTACAATCTAGCAACACTCGACCATCCATAGACAATAATCACATCAGTGATTAATAAAATCAGAATACGAAATACTACACATTGATATTACTGAACAATTAAAGAATGCACACGAATCTTTTGAAGTATTGTACGTGAGAAACTGTACTTTCTACAGAATACAAATTAAGAACGGCTGCTTTATAATAGCCGTCACACTAAATTGTGCAAATAAACAAACAAACACACACAAATTTAGCATGTTTTAATCGTAAAAACGACCACAAGGTCACACGGATCTAAAGTGATATCGAAGGCATTCAAAATACTGTAGTAATAACTACACAACAATAGTCCATTGAGACTGCAACGGCAAGACATATCGCACCAAAGAACACTTAGCATTGATTGTCTGCACGCGTTCATTACAGTTCACACTCGGGAATTTGTAACAGTTTGGCGAGTCGCTGTCACCGTGTCAGTGTAACCGATCACCGATCACTCGCAATCGGCCGGCGTGTGCCACGTTAGCCTCTCTTCGTAGAAGGCTATTACCTGTAACAGACAATATAACCTAAAGAGCTTCCATTATTGTCGAAGAGGTGGTATTTTTAACTATACCACTAAACTCAGTATAAACATTATAGCTTTATGTAATTTTGCCTTGGCCTAGTTTGGCATCTGATAAAAGTGTGTATGGTTCTCCGTAGATGTTATCATTTTTTTTTAAACTGAAAAAGTATGAGCAAAGATTAATTAGGATAATAATGGTCAAGAGGTAAATTAAAACTAACACTAATTCTGTGCAAATTAATATATCATGTGATAGCTTACCTGCTGGGGACATTTGAGATTCGCTACCTTCGCCGGCACCAGCTCGGCCTCATCGGTGTCCACCCATTTGATTAGGAACATCAGCTCACCGGTCGCATCGGACGCACCTGTCAATACAATCACAATAACAACACCTGTATTAGGACTTCTCGGACTGTCAAATGTGTGGAAACATACACAGCTTCAAGTTCCCTCTAGTGTGCAAAGGTGTGTAGCCTATCACCTCACATGGACATGGATCTCCTTTCAAAACGAGAGGATGTACTCTATCATATTTACAAGCGCAGGTTGCCAGACTACACTCACATCAGAAAACATAACATATTTTAATATGTGCTCTAAGAATAATATTTAATTGTTATTTCATATAATTTACGTAACAGTCAGGTGTCAGAACTGGTCTAGGTTCAAATGAGTGAACACGAGAGACAGAATATCAAACCACTAGGCTATTACTGGTGGAGTCTACGTAATGGGTACTCCATAACGTTATATATAACCACCGATGATCTTCTCGGCCTTGAGCCCTTTCTCGAATCCCGATTTGGCCTTCTCGTCTTTTCGGTCGCGTTTTGTGTCACGTGGCTCCTCGAGGGACGACACGCTGGCGCCGCGCCCCTTGCGGCCCGAACTCGTGTCCTCACTCGACTCGCGAACGCGTTTCTTGGGGCGCTCCTCTGGTTTCTTGGCCTTCTGAAACAGTTTACATTTATAAAGCAAATCCAACTTCCCTCTTGGCTTTGTGGTTGGAAACTCCACTGCTTAATTGGAGATTGCAGGTTTGTGTGACGACCACATTTGTATGTCCGGTTGTAATAAACGTCCGGTAACCATAAAATCAATTACTTTGCACAATGAAACTCTGATAGCTGTGTATGTGTTCGTTGGTATTATAATTATTATTGGGCTCCAGACACTCCCGAACAACTTTTATGTCATTAACATATATTGCAATTTCGGCTTACAACTAGAATGACTTCTAGAGTGATGTAACATTGTTAGATGTAGTATGTCATTAGTATATGTTCAGTGAGATGAATATTATTTCAAATACTAATCAATTATGTAAAAGACTATTCACTGACAATGAGGTCTCGGAGCTTTAGGTGCATCATCAGACTGCATATTATTTTGAAATTACAATAATAGGAATAATCAATACAGATATATAATTTTGATTGAAAAAATAACATCAAAATGAGCAACACGAGAGTTCCAATTTGTTATTCAGCTAAGACATGGGACAACAAAACACGCACATGTTGTGACAGGATCGGACACAACTGAATTTAATATAACACTTGGAAATCAATAAATAGGTCCCAGCATATGTATACGCACGAGGCCGGATAGCAGTTTAAAAGTAAGTAATCATAAAACAGCAAAGCAGCACTAAGGAAATAGTTACAGGGTATAGGAAAGAACTGAACAACAATCTTTTCATTGTTTAATGCATTTTTACAGTCAAATACAGAGTGTAACTTTAGACAACAAATGTAAACATGAACATATGAAATAATGAAAGCAAAATATGAGCATGAGCAAAGGCATGAGAATAAATATCTTTTAATTCCGTATAGATCAAACATAAGTTTGGACTTAATGAAATTGTCACCTCCTTCTCCTTGCGGCTGTCCTCGAACGTTTTGATCAGCTCCTCGCAATCCAGATTCTCCTCGGGCTCCCAGGTGCTCTCCTCTTCTTTGTAGCCCTTCCATTTCAGCTTATATTGGACCTGAATATCAAGTTTCGTTGGTGGAACAATACAACTTCATCGTTAAGTTGCGGTCTATGTATATATGTATATATGTGCTCAATGCTAACATATAGGAAAAAAAAGAATGAGCTTCATTGATATCCACCGAATCAAAATATATATTCGTCGATACAAATATCACTTTTAGCTTCATGTACGTGTTTTGTCGCTCATTCGAAAATACAGTAATGGGTTCGTTAACATGTATTTTAAAGCATATAACGATAAAAACAATAGTAATATATGAAAACGTATACTATTTAACGTCAACATACTTTTCCCTTAACAATGCGTTTGTCCAACACCTTCTCCACTACGTACTCCTCCTCCTCACTGGAAGCACCACTGTTTTCTCCTTTCTTCTCCTTTTTTCCCATCTTCATAGTAAATTATTACTGTAAATAACGTTTACTAACGCTACTATCAGAATGGTTAGAATCTTAGAATTCCTATATATCAAAATGGCGCGACGCCGCGCCGCACTCAACATGAAGTCTGTAATTATTAGGAAAACACAGTGTTGCCGTATTTCAAAAATTTATACGTTTAGATCAAGGTAATGAGAAGACTGAAGGACAGATCTTATATATTACCACTTATCTATGGGACAGATATAGAACATCTTATTAACGGTATTAACAACTTTATAAAATAGAAAATAAAAATAATGGACAAGACATTTTAAATCTTATTTATTCTATCATACTACTGTCTAATTATATTCTCATTACACATAAATATTCTAATTATACATGATTTATTTAGTTAATAAATACAAAAAAGATTATATCATCTTTCGTTTTATTCTTCATTTCTATATTTTAATAACATAGTATGAAAAAACTATCTGGGGGGTTACATTTATAATTCGAAATGGCTGTAAAACAAGGTATAAAATGTGATATTTAGTACTTAACATTCTTCGGTTATTGGTAAAGATCACTTCATCTCGAAAGAGATGAACATACCAGATTCCTTACAGTCCGAACTCAGTCTTATCTTGTTTTCTTCAATTTACCAAAATTCGTTTCCAAATCCTCCAATTATCGGCAGGCCAGAAACATCGTTAATATTAATGCTCTCTAAATCTAATATTTCGATATGTATCAGTTTTTTTTACCAAATTTTAATGTTCATATATATCACTTATTTAGCTATTAGCTTTGTTTAAACATTATTGAGGAATATTTCTTACTTGCTATATTTCTAGCCTTCTGATGCATTAAATTGACATGAGTATTTTATTTTAATAACAAGATAAGGTAAAGTGTATGCATTTAGTATCTAATATTGACTAATATTAATGAAATGAACAAGTCTAACGTTGACCTTGTCATTCGTGACAGTCAAAAATTGCACGACAGGATGCGTTCCAATGAGGGAAAAAAACGGCCAACTTCACTACTGTTACATTCTTCTCGAATTGTTATCTGACGTTGGTTGTCAAAACATTATCCGTATTTCGCCTCAGTTTCATTCTGTCTGTTGACGGATAGTTGCGATTTACAGATGGTAAAACTTTGTACTGCATCGTGTTTTACTTTTGGTCTCGAAGTGCGTACAAGTGAATTTGTGCGAAAAAATCACAATTTTAATACAGTACGCGTAAACAAAAGAAATATTAAACAATACTGTTAATGTGTTCGGTGTTACTAGTGAACTGTAGTGTTGGTATTACGCGTGTAATTACTAAAAGACTGAGAGATAACAAGTTTTTTTGTGTCGATTCGAGTGGTTTCAAATTGACGTTGACGTCACGAGGGGCGACCAATCGTTTGGCGCCAAAGATTATGTAGTAAACGCGTGTTTTGGTAACAATCTGTTGCTGAAATCAGATGTTGAATGGGTACCACGTGAGTGTATGTTGGAAATATGCTATTAAAATGCACCGCGGATGGCAGACGGATCAAAGTGAACGGCACTCCGGTGAGCCAGGGAAATGTAGCCAGAGGTATGCAATTAATATAACGTTACATTATATTTATGTTAAAATATCACAATTATAACGATTTGTATGATAACGCAGTTTTATATCGTACGAGAATGCGAAGTGTTTATTTATGTCGTAACGTATGACCACGCAATTGTTTTCGCTGCGTTTATAAATACTGCTGATAACAAATAGAGCGAGGGCCGAGGAGGTGTACTATTTGTCAGCAGAATTGGACGGTTCGGTACGATGTAACCGTTGAGGAATATACGAATATCAGAGTAAATTTTAGTGCAGAATATCAGAAAAATTAGGCTAATCGCTAATCAAACTCATAGAAATATCTAATTACGATTGAAAATTATTGTTGTGCTATGTTATACTGTTGCTTTATTTGTATAGTAAGTAATTTCAAGTCTCACCACTTGTTGCGCTGTTACGGATGTATTGAAAAAAAAGTATTATAAGTTGCCTACGTCCTTTTCCGAGCTTCTGGCCACCTCAATTTGAAGTTTTAACAACATTGGCTCAATTGTTGTGTATGTAATACATTCGTAATGTTAACGTGGTTTGGATGAAGAAAGAACCGGCTGTAAAGATTTTGCCCGTGGGGACCCGTGCACCCGTTTATGGTATACCCCAGGAACAGTGCCGGTCCAGTTTGACTGTTGCGATAGAGGTGGACGACTTTTTAAAATTGCATTTCAAATCAATTGCCATGGGTAGTTATTTCTGGTGGACATTTAGACGAAATTCACTTGTAATCGAGATTTTTTATAATTTATTTTTCTATCTCCGCAGACGTGTCCGTGCCTTTTTTGATTTAGTTGTTGATAAGCAATTTTTATTTCACCACTCATCATTGTTTTACGTTTGTGCGCAAGATGAAAAAAATTTTTTTGAAACGTCATCATTCAATTATTCAAATTCCGGAAGGCGACGGTGCTGTTTTGTTTTCGATGCTCGTTAATCGTATCGAGATCAATAAAAAACTATAAACACTCAAATAAATTATGTTAATCGTACAGCGCGTATAGGAAACTCGGAATAATTTAAGGTCCGTTTCAAATGTAAGGTGATTCGGTGCGTGACCCCGCGCGCACGCATCACATTAGCGCCGACTTCTGTCATTAATTGAGGAAGTCCGCGCGGAGACCAGTCATCACGACGGGCTCACTAGGTCAGTTTCTATTCGTTCGTTATTTATTATAATAATAATATATAATAATAATAATAATTCCAAACACTGCTATCGGATTCCAAATTAGGCAATTGAATGCCCGATAGTAACCGGATGGCCGATAAACATATATATATTCATACGATATAATATTTATATTGCATCCAGACACAGAACAAACAAATGTGGTCATCACACAAATGTTTTTCTTGGGTGAGGAACGAACCCACGACCTCCGGCTCTCTAACCACTCGAGCAGGAGGCCAGTCAAAGACTATACACTATACTGTTGCTCTCGGCTTTGCTCGCGCAGAAGTTAGAGATCTTGTACACGGCAAATTTCGCAAGCTCTCAACTTTAACTTAACCGGAAAGTCAGTTGCTTATTACTTTTGATAGTGCTTTCTTTTTCTTTCAACCGCGATCTAACTCTAGAATGTCAAATGATCTGTCCAGTCTGCCGAACCCTTCGGCGACTGAACGTTCGAAATCCAAAATCTTTATTACTAAAGGGCACATTACATACATACCATGCATATATCATTACTTAGAGACGCGATTGTTAGTCAGTTCAATGATTGAAGGATAATCAATGCGACGGAATCTTTTAGTCGATCAACATTCTAAAATACAATCTACATATATCAATATGAATGATTCTTCTCGTATGAATATCGAAAAATATGTGAAGGCTGCCCAAAATTATCAATCGTGAATAATATAATTTTCTCTTTTGCGTTACTATGGTTTCTTTTCCTTTTACACAAATTGGTGCCCTTTGGGCCTGTAACTTGAAAGGTAGGGAAGTAACGTTGAATCCGTATAATTTAATAAGTAAGAAAATAGGTATTTGAAGACAGTATACAATACATAAATAAAATATTTAGCCAAATTAATTCTAAGGAACGTCTACGTGATTAATTAGCAATTTCTCGGTATAAAAGAAAGCGGTGAAGAGATTAAAATTCTGGGAACACAAGATATTGGATGTCCTTTTATCTCGATAAGGAAACAAACAGCGTAATGAAGACTGTTTACGTGGATCACAAAGTCGTATTAAGACGCTCGTAAAAGAAATTGAGCAGTCGATCTCCTATTTTATCGTTAGATACCAATCGTCAAAAAACCTCGGAGGCGTTGAAGCCGATTGATAACATCCCCCACATGTTCTTGGCCCATGGCCCTAAACCATCGAAGATAACGAAAGCCTCAAAAAAAAAAGATACCAAATCCCGGTTGAGCAACTGGGTGGAGTATACCACAAGCCTTTCCCATTCACAACAGAGACTCGTGCCCACAATGGAACTTACAAAGGGTTAGCGACATGATATTAAGCAATTCGACTAGTTCTCTCCGCCCCTGTAATTTTGGCTGATTATTATCCAAGGTCACGGGAATCGGTAACGTGTTGTATCGCGCTTTATCGGTAAACAGAAAGCTGCGAACTCCAGACAAAAATACGAGGGAGCCGTGGGCGCGAGCGATGGAGCCGCTGAGAAAAATTCACATTCGCCTAAAAATAGACTCGCACGTGCCGAGTGCGCGGAATCAATCAAGTGGTAACAGAGTCGTTTTGCTTCCGAATTGCGAATAGTGACTTGAAGTGATGGAGCTGTTGATAACGTAACGTCACGCCCGTAATCCCCTAACTGGTAGGCAGAGGAGTGTAGTGCACCCCCACATTTCACCGGTTACGTTTAAGTCCCACAATACCTATAAATTACTGTTTAGCTAATTGAACAACGGTTCGGCGGAGATGATAGTCTCGAGAGTTAAATTTTGTTTACGCACAATAACTATAATAATAACTGTGGACAATCCCACACACGGCTACCCGATTCCATATTGAGCACTGCAATGCCGGTGTTATGTTAACCGGGCAGCTGACTTACATACATATGTACGATATAATGTTTTTATATGTGCATTACATCCAGACACAGAACAAAGCAAATGTGCTCATCACGCAAATGTTTGTCCCGAATGGGAATCGAATCAACGACCTCCGGTTTTGAAGTCAGGGTATCTAACCAGTGTACCACGAGGCCAATCAACAATGTCTCACCGGGTACACTCCGCAACGCCCAATACGGCATGCTGTACCGATCGGAATGAACACATCGGCCCACGCTTGTCTATTTTAACGCCGGGCAACGTTCAGGAAGTACTTGCCTTGTCCTTTACCTACTGTTTTGACTTGCGTTCGTGTAGTCTGCCGTTGCATTTATCATTGTAAACCTTGGTGTTATAGCTCCGACTGATACGCCGGCGTTCTAAATACACCTCGATACGTTTAATGTCGCGCCAGAACTCGTATGAGACGTATAAAATTATAAATAGCGTTTGAACTTAAGTTCAAATGATATCTCCT
>DWDX01005650.1:0-10341 GCA_018245675.1 Agara michaeli | reverse complement strand
TACTAAGTAATTTGGCCGAATAGTTTAAAAGTTATCACGATATGATTGAATAAATATATATTTTTTTACTATTAATTTTTTTTAATTTTTACTATTGAAATTATCTGTCAAGAAACTTAATATGCCAGACCGAATTCCACGCGAGCGAAGCCGCGGGCAAAAGCTAGTATATTATAAACGTATGTTGAAAAGCAGACAGAGGATCTCGTTACTTTGTCGGAGGCTGTCCTAGTACTAAATTGGTCTGACAGATTCATTTATATCCTTGCCACGTTTTAATAATATTCAGCATCATTTCGGTCATTTTCGTCAATTTTATGTGGTATTAATATTAACATTGATTTGATTGATTGAATCAAGTCAAACATTAAACGTCCAAATACAGAAAGCTTAGAAACCTATAACAATCTTTACGAATATTACAAATACATAATTCACCATATGTGGAAATTCTCCAGGTTTTGTGATTCTCCCGCCAAACACGTAACGGACCGCAACAACTATATTATTCTTTTTTTGCCATTCCTCACCTACAACAACAATAAAGTGAAGTACCAAATACTCGTAAACATGTATACAATTATACATTACTAGCTTTGCCCGCGGCTCCGCCCGCGTCGAATTCAGTGTGTCATAACGTTTTTCCCGTATAAATAACGATCCCGCGGAATTCCAGGATAAAAAGTAGCCTATATATACATTAGGAGATATTATAGATTTAAAATTACCCGCAACGAAAAATCAAGAGTTGAATGGGAAACACGCGGGGAAGCGGCTGCGGGATGCTCGCGTGAGTAGGGATGTGACTTGGAGTGGAAAAAATCGAATACTAAATAATCGATTTAATAGCATGTTTCATTCGCGTAACACTCGCGATATACATTTGGAAGTAGACATATTTGCTACAAATAAAATTATTTTTCTTTATTACTCCAAAGATTTGATGACGCAATTATTAACAAATCTCGTTATTTACATAAGAGTCTTGAGCTGTCTTGAGCGAGCAAACATTCCAACAAAGATACGAGTAAGGGATAACAGAATCGGCCGCTGCGTAATTACTCGCCGTGGAGCTGGCGCAGTACGGACACTTTCAATGTAGCACGACAGGGACTCCGACGTGGAGAGGCCAACTTGTTGTAATTATTAGTGATTAACGACAAATAAATGATATTATTATTAAAAACTCTATCGACTGTTTCCCTTTTAAGATTCTTATCTTATATATTCCGTTACAATGGTTTCGTGAACTGGATTTGCGATGCGTAGTAAATAAACCGCTGTTTCATGGTGCACCCTGGAAGAAGGAATACCTAGTGTCTGCGTGTATCCCGGCTGACACATTGACGCCGTAAATTCAGTGAATGCGAGCTGCCGTCTGCGACTGTTGAATTTTCAATTTCCTTGAATTCTTGTAAAATAGGCTACACTGGAGTATTGATATAGTAAGGTAGCTGAATTATACCTAGCTATGTTCCTTATAATAAGGTAGGATGTTATAAATGTAATTCCACGGCGGTACGGGTGTTTTTGCTCGTAACAATATTGCGTAATATCTGTCGAGTGAGGGCGGACGATTTCATTTCTTTTGTATTTTGTAAATACATTGTAACGAAAGAGAACGGGAGTTAATAAATAAATATTGAAAATTGTTTGTGTTTTATTGTACACGCGGCTTTGTCGTCGTCTCTTGGAACTTTAATATGGGGGAACGAAATATTTAAATTATTCGTTCGGTGAAAAAAATTGTATTGTACAGAGTAATCACAGAATTGCAATATTGAATACTCGAGTATGAGACTGCTCAAGAAACGCTCAAAGGGCTCTTTTGAAACTGGCTGTCGATTCACAATATCGCCAATTGAAGATTCGTGAGAAGCAATAGATTGATACAAGGGGTTGAAGAAGATCAGTCATCCTTAAGTAAACATAGTAAATATATTGCACTAACCCCGTGAAATCTAAAGAATATATGCATTTAAGATATATATTAACTTCTGATTATGATGACAATAAAATGTACTTCAAACATAAGTAACCAGATTGAACCTAAACATCGCATTTCAAATAAAATCTAGATTTATTTTGTTATGGAGATTGTCTGCAATAATACCCAACCTTTTGGAGGGAAATCGAGTTATGTAGGATTTTTACATAACAAAACACTCTCTGCGCCCAAACGCATTTACGTAGAAAATCTCCGGTAATATCAATAAGAATATAAAAAAAACAGATTGTAAACGTTACAGACGAATTTTTGAAAGTTGTTAGTTTTGACAATTTGACAATTCCATTCAATTTTTATACACGATTCAGAATTTATAAGTCTATAATTAACAGATAATATACTAAATTACCTCAATATTCAACATTCATTCTTCATTCTGAGTTCATAATGAAAATTTACGAAAAACAGAACAAATTCTTGTAATGAACGGTCGAGTTACGTGCATCAACTCTCTGAGCTCGGGAAATGAAAATAAAATATCACCTCAAACGAATTATATATTTTGCGCTAACGAAAAATCGTCTGAAGTCGAATAAAAGCAGAGACGGGGGACGTGTAAACAAAATTACAAGGCGACATGCGAGTTTCGTTTTGAAATCATTTCGTCTCGTATATAATCACTTTATGTGTACCGAAAGCGATTCTTGGGAATAAATCCGTTTCAGGGTACCGTCGTCATGGTTGTTGAAACGGAAGCCATGAATTCTATATGATCAACACATGATTACATAGAAAACTTAAATGTAAACAAGATATAATATACTTATAGTAGAGTAGATTCAACTGTCAGAATCAGGAATCGGCAAGTCACATATACTCCACACTAGAATAAAAGTCATAATTATAATACGGTACTCATTTGCTGTTATAGCAGCGAAGACGATAGTAGACCATTTACCGAACACCTGATGACAATTGGTCGGCCCGATACATAAACATCGAACTCTGATGTTAAGTGTAGACCTGTCCACATGTCTTGCTACTGAGTACATGGACACAAGCTTAGGTATAACTGTAATCTTCTCAAGAACTCTGTCAGCCTTTTAAGCAGTTATATCTACGTTAAATTTTAAGCTTACCTTAAATGTTGTTGAACGAAATTTCATTCACATTTCGTATATCGAACGGAACCAGTTGTAATGTATTGAATTCTGTCTTGACGTCGTTTTAGTTACACCAATCTCTCTCAAGTAATCGGCTAAGTATTTTCTTTGGTGGATGAAATCTTAAAGGGTATCAAAAGATGGTTTCGGAGCTCGGAAATGATGACGCACGATGACTTTATTATATTTGTCGCAGTTGATTTTCGTAAGCATTTGGATCTTATTGAAATACTATTTTTGGATTCGATCGATTAATTATAGACAAATCTGGGACGAAGTTTCGTTCTATTAAACGTTTAGAAGTCTGTCTTCGATTCCGGTGGTCTGCAGTTCGAATCCCTCGCTAAGTTCTTCAACTTTACGAAAGTAAACAATATAAAATTAATTATCACTCGTTGTAATGGCGAAGCATAATATAAAATCTGTGGCCGGAGATTTAACCAGGTGTGTGAATTCTGCCACTATGAAGTTGCCCAGCGTGGTGAAATAAAGCTTCATTTTAAGAGAGGACCAGCTTTTAGTCTCACGCGATAGACCGACTGATATAAACCATTTAATATAAGGTAATCAATATGTAACCAGAATTTAAGTTGAAAGCCGCTTTGTAAATAAAATTACACTAGCACATGGAATCTTAGATAAATAAAGGTTCGAATCACCTCATATCGCTTAGTTCTAGTTATTACCTTTTTATAAATTACAACTATGTTTTATATAACGCTGAAAATGAACTGGATACAGATCGTGCAGATAATTTTGAAAATAAGTTTGTTGGTTGTTTAACAACCCGTAAAATAGCCCCTTCTAAGAATAACCATAAGTGGCATCAGCCCATTTCTATTCTTTCAATCACGATGTATCTATAACATATCTTAAATTAATCAGTTCGAGGAAAGAGGGTCTACAAAGGATGAATTACCATATATTAACCATTAAATATATCCCCGTTCCACATTACACCACGTAAAATTCCATAGACATTATTGCAATTCACAATGCCAAATATCTTAAGGAATTCACAACCTTCACGACTCGATAATAAGGATCATGCGATGCGGCGTCGTGAACCGAACTCACCATTAGGTACCTTCATAAACATTCGGCTCTAACGATAGGCAATAAACACGTATAGATAGTGCAAGTTAATGACCTCGCAAATCTCCCAAAATCCTCCGATGTCTTATCTCCGAAGCTATGTTTATAAACAGTCTTCGCCCCGCAAACTCGACGTCATCACGAAAAGCCCGAGCCGTGATTCCTCTTTGTGTTAGTTTTCCAAACTTCTTCGGTTTCTGTCACGAAATATCATAGATAGCTATCAGGAATTGGAAGATATGTGATTTTTGTGTGACGTGTGAACGGGAAAAAGGCGCTGTAGCGCGCGGACCCTGTAATTGTGATTAAGTCGTAGTCATACTAACATTTGAATGGAATTTTCCATTTACCATGTTACCATAACTTCCAACTAAGAAATGTTGAAGACAACTCACATACTATTGCTTAATTATATGATTCTATATATATGAATGTACCCAATGTTTACCTTCATATAAAACTCGTGTAGCTCAATGACACGGCTAAAAAACACAAGGCAGGTACCTACTCCAATATTTTCACGTTTGAATATTTAATCCTGTCTTATTCATGTCACAGTAAATATTATATAATAGACATTTTTCCGATAAATAGAATAAACACACTCAGTATGCGCGACCGAAAATAAACAATATGTGAAATATATTACGTTACTAGTATTTATCAACGAATTCATCATTGCCTAAACTAAATAACGTGTCTTTTCCTTCATGTCTTACTTCACATATATGCGGGTAGTTTTAAAAATAATTCAACCAAGCACAATCGCGTATACCGAATTTCATTAACATCAATCCAGTGATTTTTGTTAAAATCTGTTTTGCTTCATATATAGAAGTAAATTCTAACTTTGTGAAATTTTTAAGGGTTTTCCGGAGCTTACACGGGAATATTACAGAAATCAGAAATCTGAGATAAAAGTATATAGGTACGCTAAATATAGCTACATAGACTTCCCTGTCTTCCAGTGAATGTTAAATGAAAACCGTTTAGCGATTCTAAATATTATCCCGGACAGACAAACATTTTCAAAAGTTCGTTTGGAAATTAGATTTTCGGTTTCATAATTAACCTTGCAAATATTCGCCCTTGATGAAAAATGTCCAAGGCAAATTATACTTAGCCGCAAAACAAGAATGTCAGCGTGTAATCCCGGTGTCAGCGATCGGCAGCGGACGGTAATTACCGCGCAGGCAACAAGATGGCCGGATGGCGTGACTACACCGTACACTGGGGGGCTTAGCTTTTGTCGTGCACTACCGGGGAGTTCTTTTAACAATAATAATAAATGCTGTACTGCGATTATAAAGATTTTAATAATATCACTATTGATCAGAGTACATCATGTTCAATGTCCGCCTCCAGCTGCTACAGTATTATTGCCGCTTTGCAGCAATGTTTATAATTTATAAAAGCATGAAATATTCTAATTAGAAATATTCTGATCTTTATGCCTCCCAGTGCTAGGTACGGGCTTCTGCTCTAAATCCGGGCGACTTGTAGCATACCTCATCACACCGGTACGGTCGAGATTGGTCAGGATAGTCGTTATTGTTCGATAAATTTGTCGATTGTTTTGAGATAATAATTAATTTTCATTTTAAAGTGTGAAGTCTTTGTCTTCACATACCCATATATATCCATCTACATTCTGCAAAATAAAAAAGGTCAAAAGCTAATCTTAGTCGCCCACCCTACACCCATATTAGACAGCCCGCGCTCCTACAATAGGTGGTTCTACACCAATTTAACTGTGCTTAATGCTCCACTGCGACGTGAAAGTATGAGACTAAACACAGTAATAAGCCGACATTAGAGCTACGTAACAACCATCGCTAATGATACTCGCCGATAAGGTTACAGGATCCGAGTGATTTCTTTTTTAACAAGAAAACGTAAATTTGCTGCTACGAGAATGTTAAAAAAGAACAAGTAAGAATTTGGTTACTCAGTAATGTAGATTAAAGGGCACCGAGATATATATCGAGCTAAGGCTTGCATTGCAAATTTCATACAAACATAGTTTGCAAACTTCTTTCGCTTCTTCTACTTTCATCAAAGACTTCATACTTGCTTAACTCTTAGTATTTCTCGTCATATTATAACGAGAGGTCATCTTCCTCGCATCGAGTTTATGCTCATAGTTTACCCTTGTTTAGCTGTAGTCTTAATACAATTAAGGGACCGGTCCCTTAAATGTAACAACAAAATGGTTTTTATATAAATTCATAAAAATGCATGAAATTAAATTCCGCAAAGGATATAACAGACAAACATTTTACCAATGCATCCTCAACAAATCGAAATATATAGGATATTTGTTGCCGGTAAAGAACTTACAATATCTCGTACGATTTGGTTCCATTTGATAATCCCCCAGTTCTCTGTGCGCAGAAATATTATGTTTGTAACCCATTTCTCGCGTCCAATATTGAATATCTCGTGAGCACAGAGTTTGAGCGCACTAAGCGATCGCCCACGGAATTCTGCGCCATTTTCTCTTTAAACGTGACACACTAAAATTTTATGGATGCACTAAATATTGAAGCCGACTTTGCTTTCGGATTAGTTTTTAGTTCTTTTAAAATGGTCCAATACGGGGTGCACTTTATACAGGTTAATCCGGTTTAAAAGGGATATACCAAGATTGGGAAAATATATATAGCGGTTGGAAAAGATACACAGCTGATTACGGGAAAAACCACATCGATGGTTTCGCTTTCCGATTGGAAAGTCTGAATGAAGCACGTTATCCGCCGCCCAGTAGACATTACTATGCAAGATTAATTATAACATCGTATCTCAAGAGCTTCTCAAATTCTCGAAGCAGCATCCTGATATAATCTTAGCTCATATAACAACACAGTTGAGCATGTTCGTTTCAAAGTTGAGGAAACTTTCTATGTATGGCACGTCCATCGACACACCAATTATACCAGCTAAGCATTTCCATTTTGATTTGGAATTACGTGATTAATCTTAGCGTGTATTGACACATGTATTAATTGCTGTACTTCACTAAACCTTGGAAATATCTTTCGAAAACCTGATTTTACTGGTAAGATGTGCGGTATGTAGTCTGTTTTAGAACTATTACCCGGGAAGAAAAAAATGTTTTTTCCAAAAAAGAAGTAGCCTATGTCACTCTCCAGCCCATCAACTATCTTCATACCAAAAATCGCATCGATCCATTGCTGCGTTTGGACGGGAAAGAAAGATACACAAAAAATACTTCCCCGTTTATATTATTGGAGTGGATTTTGAAACACAGACGATTTTAATCAGCCATAAAAGTGTCTTCATGAGTAACAAAAACCCCGACAAACAATCCGAACATATTTCAGTTGAATGTCTGAACCAGTAACCGCACGCTATTTTAATAGGCAATTTCCAGGTTAAGCTTAGTGCATATCCGTTTTATTACCTTGGTATCAGAATAGCTTGTGACATAAGTGCCGTAAATGTTTAGAGTCACTTCTTCTCGTAAAATGTGGTCAAGATAAGACAGTTTTTACTTACAGAATGTTTTTTCTACAAAACTGGCAGTGACCGGGAAGCATTTTCATTAAACTTAAGACTGAAAAATCAAAATGCATTTTAAATACACTATACTTATAGTGCTGTGAGCATAAAAATAACGTATATCCATAGTAATCTTAAAAATAAATATACCTAATGCTTCCTTTATCTCGACGAAATTTTCTTTACGATATTGAATGTTGTTTAACACGTGGTTTTTAATATATCAGATAATAAATTTATGTAAGGAGATATCGTAAAACCCGGAAAAACACAGGATACTTAGATTATTTTTAAATCAAACGCTAAAAGAAAAAAATAGAGCGTGAAGGGAGAAAACACGCCCGGAGTATTTCCACGAGCCTTTTGTACCAGATCTTTACATTAAATCCTTTAAAGATTATCGTAGACCGGATCAATGAGATAATTTTCAAAAGATTATATGATCTATTAATTCAAACCTTACTTTAAATCCTCGACTTTATCTTATCTATCAGCCTTCATTAATCTGTAAAAAATAGCAAGATTTTTACTAAATTGCCGATTTGTACAGAGAACGAAATTATTTTGTATCTGAAAAATGTAAAATATTCCAGTCATTATAATTTAAGACGACATTCCAGATAAAATAGAAAAACAAGACAAAGAGGACCAATAATTTGATATCGAAAATATAATATTATAATATCCAAAAATAATTCCTGATATAACAAAAGAGAACAATTTGTAAAAAGTAAAATGTCTATCTCTGTAAAAAATCTTGTTTAGGCATATTTGTGACAAACGGGTTGTGAAAAATAAACAAGTTGGGTTTCGCGGGACAAACGAACGAAGCCTTCGCAATCAGCAAATATTTACTTTGATCCGAAAGTGTTGGGTCTAGACAGATTGGAGCAGCCTTTATCTATTGGCAGTTATACTTACGAAGATATTTATGATGTTCGGTGGATCCAAGACCCTTGTCTCGCTTTGAAGGCAATGCGATTAAGCATACACGATGTACATAGTTTGATAACAAATCAACGATTCGTTTTGTACTGTAATATTAAGAGCGTGTTTTTATTCCTTACCACAATATCCTATAGTAAATTATTCATATTGTTTAGAATTCAAAATGCACGTTCTTTTAATATTCCTATTATTGTCTTTCTTTACTATAACGGTAACTTCGAAGCTAGAAATGCCAGTATCATAACCCCACAATACCTCTACATGCAATACTGAACAGTTATCTATACTAAGATAATTAAATTTATGCCTTTGAAACGATTTTGGAGAAACTTTCTCTGGCAGATAGCCGATGTTATAAGAAGTAATAATCAGGCTACTTCTTTTAATAAATGTGTTATATTTTATAGCTAACTAATAACAGTATTCGCGGGGAATCCACGGGCGCACTCCGTATATTAAAACTGAGAAGTGACCATTGAAAAATACTTGTTTACGCGATATCACAGCTTTCAAAATAGACACGAAAGCGGTGATTACAGCTCCGTTAGCCGCTGACGTGCGACGCTTGATTTATATATGTAGTGGACGACGGGTGTTTTGTTCTGTAAACTCAACAGCTTAAAGAGCTCATGTCGAAAGATGACATAGGGTTTATGGCGGCACAACCTTCCTTACTCAGTATAAGTAATAAAACATTTACACTATTATTATCCATATTTTTGCTGCCTGTTGTTTATGTTTGTTATTACACTATTATTCGTCTCGGTGTATGAGCGGGGTACTTGTAACGCAGGCATTGAACCCAGTACAAGAGCCCTTACGACTGGCATTAGTATGTGTTTCATATCATTTTTTTTTCTCACAATGACGACCTATCTATAACAATGGACAACGTGCACTTAGTTATCTGCTCTGAATCTAAGTATCTGTTGTGTCCACGGTACTTTTATATAAAGGGATAACGACATATTTATGACACTCATAAAAATATAATAAAACATACATAAATATAATTTTTATCTGTTTTCATTCAACTATATATAGCTTCATTTTAAAAATCTGTAATAAAACCAAACAATAACTCATTTGAGTCTTCAGCTCGCTAGTCTACGGAATCATAACCCAGATATTTGAAATGGACGAACATCATAAATATTTGTAGCGTCGGACAATAAGAGTAACTCTTGAGACATGACTTACTGTCCATTGTTCTGTTCGTCGTGACAACAGATTAAGTCGTGTTTCAGGACTTACTGTTGTCAAGGAGTATTTCAGACGGACGTCGTAAAGTTTTTATTGCCGCTAATGGACATATTGTGGCGGTACCGAGATATATTAGTCACAGTTTATATTAGTCAATATATATATTAGTCAATATATATATATTAGTCAATATATATATTAGTCAATGGATGTCAGTATGAGTCTTTAGAAGATTGTTGTTTAGATTTAAGAGGTTTTATCTTGTTTTTGATAAAACTTGTTAGCGATACCGGACGGTTGGAAATAATTTCAGCTGCATTTAGTGTTCTTTTTAACATATTTCAATCGAAATCAATACGCGGTAGAATCCGTAACAAAGAGATCCGTAGAAGAATAGGGGTCACGGACATAGCTCTCCAAAATTAGCAGGTTGAAGTGGCAATGGGCAGGCCACATCTCTCG
>DWDX01005649.1:0-10342 GCA_018245675.1 Agara michaeli | reverse complement strand
TGAAAAACAACAGAGACTTTAAGAAAATCATGTATATTTCATACAAACCTTCCATTTGCCTTGTACGGATGGTTATTTCTAGAAACGACGTCACAATGTGCGTGCACTGGACGTAAATATACACACTTAGAAGTGGACATGATGAAACTAATTCTAATTCAGTCCCTTAAAATTTCCAGAATACTCTACTATTGCGTTGCATCACACGCCTATCTGTACTTTTCTATTGATGACGAGGGAACTCTTCAAAATGTACATCGGTGGGGGCGTTATTTGCAACTTTTAACCACAAAACCCTTTTGGTGGACTTCTTATGCGCTCTCTGAACTCCGGGATCTATAGAAGGGCCGCACAGGTGCCCACCGGCGCGGCTCGTCTCTGGAGGTAAATGTCTTATCCAGTGGCTTGTTCCGTTTGTATGATCATCGTCCTCCCCTCTCCGTAACTCGTCCCTCGACGCGGGATTGATGTCTGGACGGTCGGTGCTGCCATTCCAACCTTCCACGTATACTCAACAAGCAAATCAATGTACTCATCACGCAAATGTTTGTCTTGGAAATCAAAACTACGACTTACAGTCTTAACAGTCACAGGCATTAACAATTAAAACGAGAGGTCTGCCAGTACAGTCAAACTATCTAATTAACTATCGATAAATCTTAAAACTATATTTTATTACCACCAACATATACGAATGAATAATAAACGAAAACTAACTTAATATGTTATAAAATTCAGAAGAAGGTTGTCTGCAATTATATCGTACCAAGTATAGTTATAGCATTATTATGCCAATCATTAAAATCATTAGTAATCATTTAGAGCTTTTATTGCAGCCGTTAGATGCGGTTGGCTGTATTTTCTCCAATTTGACAATTAAACATCATTACGTATGTACAAGTTTATGAATTAAATTAATTTTAAAATAGTAAAGCGTGCCAAATCGTAGATATATGAGAGCGTTGTTCTCCATTATTAAAATATCCTAGAGTACGATCGCCTTCCTGTGAGATTTTAGAATTTCAATGTTGCGTACGTCTCGCAAGCTGCCTGCGTCCTCCGTTTTGAAAAAGAACCAATTCTCATATAAACCCTCATCTTCCATTTAGAATTATTGAATAAAAATGTTATTTGATTTGTGGTGACACATCATTACATACACAGGAAAAAATAATAACACAAAAAAGAAATAAAAAAAATTAATAAATTACAACAAAAAATAACAATTTGGAACTCATCTCTTGAAATAAAAAAAAACATAAAACTGTGAACTATTTAAAAGAAGGCCTTATAATGGGATATACCGTTTCCTGAACGTGGATTTACTCGGAACAAATGCACTGAATACGAAATGTGGGGCCACTCATAAAACTAATGTGTGAATTTTCAGAGGACTTGAACATCTGTACGCGATTAATCTCCCCTTAATGTCCATTTGCGTGGGTTAATTACTACTTTTCTGAAAATTTACAGGTGGTGAGGATGCACGGGGTGTTCCGGTTGAATATCGCTGTTTTATAGTATTTTTCTTTTTGGTGAAGAGAGCGTCAAATGATCAAGCGATATCGCGTTTTTTTTCGACCCATTTATTAGTACACTGCTGACCGGGTCTGCACTCATAGTGAGAGGGTTTCAAGCCATAATCTACAGTCTACAGGAAAATATTATATACTTTATGACATCTCTAATGCGTGCAGGTTTCCTCACGATGTTTGCCTTCACCGTTATGGCGACCGATATTTAAATGTTAGTTATAAAACGCACATAACAATTAGAGGTGCGTGCCGGGATCGAACCCAGACCCTCCGGAGTGGGACGCTCAATTTCAAACCACTAGGCTATCACTGCTGCCGCCGTAAATATTTTACAATTTGAGGTTACTGGTCCAGGAAGTTCGAGACAGCGGCGACTATTAGGCTTCAACTTCACTCCTTTAATAGCGGGCTGTTCATCAATTGAACCAAGCAGAGTGGAAGTCTTTGAAGGAGGCAGACCACGCGCTACTAGCGTTGCAGCATGAGATGACAAAATCAAAGCTTACACATCCATAGTCGAACAACACAGTTAGTTACTATTAGTTGACAAAACGAAACGGAGTGAAACGGAACGGAATAGTGTCTTTTGTCAATACAAGTATCCTAGGAAATTAAAATGGTGCCCAAAGTCACTATTCCGCGCGGACAAAGTCGCGGACAAAAGCTAAAAATTTTTTTTTTTCTCTTAAAAAGTATCCTATGTATGTTACTTCTGATACATCCAAGAATATGTGTACAAAGTTTCATGATGATAGGTTAACAAGTTTTTGCGTGAAAGCGTAACAAACAAACATACATTCACATTTATAATATTAGTAGGGACAGTAGTCCATTTAGCATATATGTATTAGCATATAACTATTAGTGTGAGAGTAGTTAGCTAATAACTTGTGTCTAAGATAATTACTAAAGTATACTTTATTCTTATATTTATGGAATGGAGAGAAGGAAACTTTCAATGTAAGATTTTTACGTGTAACATGTTTTCAGATATCCTATTAGTTATAACCTGCTCTACAAAATCTCGAGTCCTGTGCTACGCTCTTCCTTGCTACGTGTTTCGTAGACGCTATGCGCTTACGGTGCGTACAAATGAAAAGTGTTTGAAGCGTACAGATTGCACGTAGTTAAGGGGAAAGTCAGTTCAAGCTATCTACGTTATATTATTAAACGAGCTTTTGCCCGCGGCTTCGCTCACGTTAAGAACTTTCATCCCCTATCTTATCCCCTTGGGGGTAGAGTTGATCAATATCCTTTCTCAGCGGATACCTACGTCATAACATCTACCTGCATGCCAAATTTCAGCCCGATCCGTCCAGTTGTTTGGGCTGGGCGTTGATATAACACTATGTCAGTCAGTCAGTCAGTCAGTCAGTCACCTTTGAGTTATATATATTTAGATTAGGATGAAGGAAATCCAGCTCAACATGCGGAACCATACGTTCAGCAACATTCCTTATACCAGAGTAAGGCTTAATATTCGTTCGGAGAGAACACCCGTAGTCCGCAGTGAAAAGATATATGAATCGAATAATAATAATAAAGAATAAACAATTGTGATGTCAGTCTGTTTCATTATACTACTCGTATATTAAATTGATTGCTCACGATTCAATCGACCGATGCAGGATTGTGGTTGAAGTTCAACCCAAGGTCACCGATGCGACCTAAAAAGGGCTACAGGTGAAGGCTTTATTACTAAAGCTTTGTACTAGAAGAACTGCTGAGCAGTCAAAAAGGCTCCCTGATTATAAATAGGTGCCAAATGACATTTATTTATACATATATGTGTGTTGTATGTATTAACACAACATGTAGATATATACTTACATACGAATACCATATGATTTTTTGTATGCAAGATAAATATTCATTAATTTCTAAATCAGATTAATAACATCATAATTAGGTATAGATGTCTTATTTTGATTAAAATATCAATGACTTCCAGAATCCACGTTATTAATAATATACGTACGTCAGTTTTTCTCTTAATGATTAAACTTTTATATTCCCGTATTACAGGCACGTGTAAAAGTTCTCAATAATTGTGGTATTTTGTAACAAAAAATAGATCGTTTATTATAACTCGCTATAACACTATTAATTATTTTGAAAATATCGTAAAGCTTTTAAGCACCAGTAAAGCACCGAAATGAACGGTTACAAGTTAAGTTAAAGTCTATTTTAAATATCTAGGTAACACTTATATGGAAAACTTGTAATACAATTTGAGTAACAAGTTTATCGTTACCCAAAATTTAAACCGTAAAGGTAGACGCACAGCGAAACGCGTTATGATGTGGGCATTCCACTGTGTGGGTACCTAATTAAGCAATTAAACTGATACACGCACTGATATAACGGAGCTGTGTTCAAAATGTTCAAATCATTCAACTAGAAGTTACAAGTTACAATCAAAACTTTCACGTTTTTCTTCATAAGGCACATTTCATACACTCTATGAACATTATAAAACAAATCAGGATACCATTTTTACGATTTATAGCGTAGTAATAATGAGACTTGTCAATAGTGCTACCTACATAATAAAAAAACACGTACATATTATATTATACGTAGGTATAATTAATTGTGTGAGTAAATATAACACAAACATGGCCCCTATAAACATCACCTGTCAATTAGGAACATTGCTTGTGCTCTAATTGCGCACTAAAAAAATTGCAAGTTGCCGCCATTATTAGTTAACACAACTCGCATTTGTGTTTAATAATAAAAGTTTGTTTGTATGTTGTTGCGATGTAAACAATGTGGCATCGCGGCGGTCGCCACTCCACGTGCCGCTGCGATCTGCGAGAGCAAGGCCGCTCGATGGAGCATACTACACGATGATAACGCATCAAAAGAATTTGGATGCATTGTAAACGGAGGCGAGCCGTTCTGCCGTCACTCGGTCGGGCATGCGGCGAGTGCGGCCGAGATGGCGACCTGGAGCGGTCACACGACGCCACTTCTCTATCAGCGCCCTCCTCCGTCCCTCCGCCGCCCGCGGCCAGCGCGGCGCCGAGCGGAATTCGCACGGCAGCCGCGCCTCGCGCCTCGCGACGCGGTTCAGTGTACGTGCGACCGTTCGCTCTCGAGGACGAATTGTCGCGTCGAGCGCACCGCACTTATTACGCAGTAGCGAACTCAGCACACCGCGTGGACTTTTCGCCGCCACTTCTCCGTCGTACACAATTACAAAGCGATCGCGCCTGAATCGGAAAAAAACTTACTTTGACGTCTGTAAACTTTTGACACCCAGTGATAACTGTTATCAGTGCGAAAAAAGTTGTTGAAGTGCCAATCGAACTTGAAAGGAGAACTGATTTGTGCAGTGAACTTAGGGACCGTCACGGTGACCACCGTTGGCGACACGACGCAGTGTTGCGAGCCACGTTACAAGGTTATCGCGCCTCTAGCCCGCCAGTGATGAATTGGAAAATCGGCGCGTAGTCGCTCACGTGGTGTGCGCCCCGCCCCCGCCTCGCTCCGCGCTTATATTTAGCGAAAATCGCCTCTCGGGAGCGGCCCGACGGCAGACGCGTTCAGCGCTCATCTCTGTTTATGAACGTTAGCGAGACGCCACATGTTATTGGCTTCGTATAACGGAGCCGATAAGGAGGAGTTAGATAACCTCTCCGGATCGCGGTCCGGGTCCGACGACGTTCTGGAAATAGAAAGAGGTCGGAAGAAATATTTGTGAACGCGCTGTGATGGTAACAGCCGAAGTGTGCTTGCGCCGGTGAGCGCTTCAATCGGCACACCCACCAAAAGATTCCACTGTTTACGATAACGAAGTAGCGCAATGTCAATCCAGGGGGGAGGCAGTTACCAGAGCCCATGGTCCTCACAGACAGTTCTGTCCGAGTTGGAGGGGGCGATGGGCGAACTGGAGCCGTTGGGAGAGCTTACCGAGGTCGGCTTCGAGCCGCAGACGCGCGCGCGCTCCAACACGTGGCCGCAGCCTAGACCGGACAACTATGTGGACCCTTGCGATGACGGTAGCAAGAAAAACTCCAATCAGAATCTGACCGGTAACTATGTTGTCCTCTAAAATATTTGCGAGGTCGTACACGTGATATGCGCAACAATTTACGCCCACGTATTTACAATTCATTTAAAATTGAACACGGACCAATAAATATACACACGACATTTACTTCAAATCGAAACTATTTAGTTACGACAAGTACTTTATATTTGTTTATATAAATAATATTCGCAAAATATGCACTGAATTTAATCGAGATGAAATGGTACGGACCAGTTAAAGGTCGCTTGCAAAACAATATTTATCTGATTGATTTACAAAAGAATACTAAATATTTTATTATTATTGTTAAATACGTGACTAGCAAACATTTGGGTGAGATTACTGGTTTACGAGTCCAATAGATATTCTGTAAGCACACACAGTTTCAGGTGTTAATATAAAGATACTAGCTTTTGCCCGAAACTTCGTCCCGCGCTTATATTATTATACATAATATAAACCTTCCTCTCGAATCACTCTATCCATTTAAAAAACCCGCATCAAAATCCGTTGCGTAGTTTCAAAGATCTAAGCATAGGGACATAGACATAGGGACAGCGAAAAGCGACCTTGTTTTATACTATGTAGTGATATGTGTTTTCATTACATGATCAATGATACTGGTTGTAGGTAACGGAAAGACATTAGTAATGAGTTACGTACATTATGCATGCGCATACATAACAAGGCTTGTTTCTGAAACGATTGTTTCAGTCATATTACGAGGACTTTGAAATCTATTAACAACGTCCTGTCACTTTGACAGGACATTCTCGCAATTTTCTTTAGAACACGATAACAACATTACTGTTACATTATAGGAATCCATGTTCAACGTCTTAAGAACAAAATCAAATTTCGTATTAAGTTTGTTTTACAATTTGAATCAATAACTTCATTTACGCAACTTGTACAGATCAACAAATCCCTCTTATTACTTCTTGTAAATATCGTGCAGTCACTAATGGCAACATTATAGTACTTAACGATATAAAAAAAGAAGACGTTTATAAATTTAAAATGTTGACATTTAATGCTCACAAAATATTTTCTAACAAGCTACGTAATGTACATATTATCTGTTTTAGCCGAACCTCGTAAACAGATTAACGATATTGAATTAAATCAGTTAATTATGTTAATTTAAAAATGTTTATATTATATTTTAATAAATTGATTATTATAATCAAAATTATTATGCAAAATGATCACCGTTAACGATATAAAATTAATGTTAATTAAAAATAAAAGACAAAGTGTTATATATCGCAATTAATATGCTCTGAAGCTTAGGTAAAGTTAATTATACTATATTAATTTCAATGTGACTTCCTCTATTTCAGCAACTGACTACGGGTTTCAGTTAATTTTGTGCCCGCAAGATTCGTTGCAACCTCTTATAATTAGATTTGCCTTGAAATTTATGGGACAATGGGCACTTCATTGATTTTCTTCACGAATATAAGTTTATTGTATTCCGTTAACATTTTACAAGATCAATGCGTGTTGTGGCTTCGTAATGTTTAAGTTGTAAATCAAAAATTAAATAACTCTTAGTCTTATTAGTATTCCTAAATTCTCCATATAAAAATCTTCGTTGAGGCTACCGAAAAATTTAATAAGAATATAGAAGAAAGAAAGAAAGAAAAAAAGATGTACTTTATCTGTAGTCTGTAACAATTAAGCTTTATTTCGCGGGATTGGGTTTGACGATGTTTTTTATAACCGAGTGCAGTATATTTACAGTCGTATCTGTTTTTTTTTAATACGTACTTCAACATCGGTATACATGTCAATTGGTTATAATAGACTTATTTTTGTTACTCTGAGCAAAACACATTAGTCACAGATAATAAAAATAGTAAAAATATTAAAATGCCCGCCAAAACACAGATGTTCGTGGTAATTTCAAGAGCTTAAATATTATTTACGCTTAAACCATTTTTTAAATGGTAATCGTCTTATATAAAACATTTTAAATATGACGATTATGAAAATGTCTATTAATAGACCGGTGTATAGCCAAACACCATTTCGCATCAATCATTAAGAATAATAATGATAACTGGGTCAATTCCACACACGGCTATCTGATTCCAAATTATAAATAATGATAAACATACATACGATATAATACTTATAATATACATATTTTTATTACACCAAGACACAAAAAAACCAAAGGTGCTCATCACACAAATGTTTGTCCTGGATGGCAATCGAACCCACGACCTCCGGTTTTGCAGTCTTGCAGGTCTCTAACTATCGACCACGAGGTCAGTCAAATTACTTAAAGTCATATTACAGAAATTTGTTTGGTAATGTTCTTGTAAGAAACAACAGGGTGTGTTTGTAGTAGCCCTATATCCGTCAATGTCACTAGTCTATGTAAATCGGTCGTACGTGTGTCTCATATTACAAGAACAAAACAATAAGTAATCATTCTACGTCAGTATACACTGACAGAGCAGATTTGAACGATGCCAACTCGACAGGGGAATTGGACACTAGCATCTAGCAATTAGCAGGTCATAGACATGACATTCCCGAATGTTTAATTAACCCTTTATCGAGGCGTTAAATTTTATATTCAAAGTTCTCACCACATTAATTGGTGATCGTATTTTTTCCTGAACCGAATAAACGTTTGTAAATTGTAAATGCACGAAAAAATAAAAAAAAGTCGTTTTGGTGTTGATGTTGCGGTCAAAACCTTTAACGGATCAAAGTAGTTTTGGAATAAACAATCAATGATTTTAAAAAGAAAATTATACATTTCAATGCAAGAGAAAATCGTAAAAGGTTCGTAATTAACAGCGAAGACGGCAAATTCATAAAAAGGAGAACTCAAATGTAATACAATAAACTAAATCGCTTTAATTGAGTGTATGTGATTTACTGTCATAAACACCGAAGCTTAGTCGGTAATAGTGACGCCCTTTTTGTGGGTTGAAACTGTTTTTGACGGGCGAAAGTTTTAATCTTTAACAATGCAAATGAATACTAAAAAGCTACGAGTATTTAAAACTGTTAGTATATCACTGCCCTTGGTAGCGATTCAGTTGAAGACAATGTGCGAACATTGCACTATTGTGAAAAGCTTCGCGTAGGTGTTACGTTTCATACGCGTAGTGCGTCATAAGCAATTTAATTGACCTTTCCTATTACGAATACCTGCCATAGGAATGCAGTGTGCATATTTAAAGTATGGGCCAACGTGCACAAATCAGTGCTTATTATTTGTGTTTGTGTGGGCCGCTGGCGACGGTTGAAAAACTTGATTTTAAAACCTGTAAATGTAGTCCGTGAAAATATATGAAATTTAGACATATTTATGTACACAAATATTTTCATTTATAAAAAAGTTACTTTCCCAACACATCGGCTACCTTGTCTTGCTTCAGAAACTTCTTTGAATTGCTTCAGTGCGTTCTTTGAATATCACCATTATGTTCTTGCCGGACGATAAATAGCAATTATGTTTTGTAAGCCGTAACTGTCTAGAGTTATTGTTGTTAGGGACGCAATATAAAACCTTGAATATCATATCTAAGTGGCCGGAGATATTTTTATCATAAATCTATAGGTTATCTGCTCAAGCTGGGACATTTGATAAGATATTATGACGTGAAGGACAGATGAGCAGTAAAATCATATAAATAATTTATAATTGAATTCTATAAATATGGTCAGCTATATTTAATATAAAATGGTACTACAGAAATGAAGTTAAAAGTGAAAAAATTAAATGTTTAGAATTTTTTTGAGCTAACACTAAACAGGAAATATTTTTGTGGTTGAAGTTATTAGGGATCGCGATAATAGTACTAAAATAAATAGTTCAAAATCTCTGGGTAACTAATTGCATTTTACATTACAACCATAATCTGCAATTTGTTTAAGAGTAGTCCCAAAGTATTATCCTATACTATTAACACTGAGAAATTACGTAGCAAGGCAAGAAAGTTTCATTCATGAAAAACATTGTAGATAAAATTCTCCGCGAAATTATCTTTGAAAACATATTGGAACGAACATATTTCGCAATACCGTTAGGTCTAGTATACACGATTTTACAATGTAGGTGTAGAAACAAATTGAATTGATACTAAATGCTAATACTATAATATTAATACTGAAGGTTATTTCATTGCCATTCCTTTATTTAGTCCTTTAATTTTTCACTTTCATAAACAAAAGATTGAATAATATTTCAATAACGGTAACGAAGTATAAATTAAGTCGCAACGGATTGCACGGACCTATTTTTCAATGTAAATTATATGAATGCTTATTCACAAACGCTTATCAGCGATTTATTTAGTATATAATTTGTAATTTACCAAAACACCCTGTACATGAATAAGTTAAAACATAAAAACGATACTAAGTGGACTAATACTTATGAATAGGAGTTATATTAATAATTTAAATAATGTCTAGTGATCAAATTAAATCAATACAAATATGTTTTATTGTGGGATACAGGTACAGAAAGGATCTTAATAACTATGTATAAATTTGGCTACTCTATATTCCCGCCAAATATGGTCAGACAATGAGTAAAAGTTTTATTAAATAATAACGTATACTTGAAAGAAATAAGACCGCTCCGATATCGTTTCTATTGGTTTCAAAATGTCATTATCATTAGTATGTAGTAACCGGAGTAGTATTTTTGTTCGTTTGTATTTTGACGTAACATCACGCCTGTAATCCCCTAAGGGGTAGGCAGAGGAGTGTAGTACACCCCCACATTTCACCAGTT
>DWDX01005648.1:0-10342 GCA_018245675.1 Agara michaeli | reverse complement strand
TATTCCATTGTGGGACTTAAACGTAACCGGTGAAATGTGGCGGTGTACTACACTCCTCTGCCTACCCCTTAGGGGATAACAGGCGTGATGTTACGTTATAACATTCGACCGACCGAATGTCAGGGTGTAATATGAATGTCAACATATTATGTCGTATGTATATTCATCAGCTGTCCAGTTACCAGAACGAAGACATCTAACAAACTCAGTTGGAGTCGGATAGTTGTGTGCCGAATTGTCCTAATAATTATTATCGTTAATGAGATCACGTCACGGTGACGATGGTAGCGTTGCGATACACACAGGGCAGACAAAACCGAATGTCGTAAGCACCACGGACAAGCTAGATACAGCGCAGACTGTACAGTGAACACGACTCGAGTTAGATGAAGGCCGGAGACATAGTCACCGATGAACAGCTGCTGGAGCTTCTCGTTGCAGTAGTTGATGCAGAACTGCTCGAAGCTGTTCGTCTCGAATATCTCGAAGCCGTAGATGTCGAGCACGCCGATCAGCGTGCTCTTGTACGTGCCGTTGGGGACTTCGATCGCCTTGTTTATCTGTTACGCAAATTACAACAGTCAGTTACGAATTCGTACGTACAATACGCCGAGAAAAATAAACTCTGGAAGTCACTCGTGTGAGAATGTTAAGTTTTTTTATACATCAGCCGCCGGCACGTACATGTGACTTCCATTATGCAATTGCGCTGGTGTGTTAATTTCCGTGCGTATGCAGTTACATGTTTGGGAAATGAGCGTGGCTGCATGTACGTATGTATGTAATTTAAATAACATGCGATTTACATAAGCGAAATCATATTCATATTCACGTAAAATATTTACAATCAGCATTTTATATTTTGTATACAATCAGGGTGTCGATAGGAGTCGTTGAGTTTTGCTTTTTTTAATACCGCCGCCCGACTCCTAAAACTGTTACATTATTCAGTTCCTTGATCAGTGGAACTTTAGAAATCGCAACAATTCATATCTCATTATGTATGTAATAACGAAGGGTAAGTTAAGCCACAGCACGAGCATATTTATACTCTCATCGTGGGCTAGTATGTAACATGGTGGAGTCGTTTCGAATGTGAGAGGATGCGAGCGGGCACCTGCTGCACGATCCAGGTGAAGAGCCGGTCGTAGGCGGCCTTGGCGAGCGCGAGCCGCGTATAGTTGGCGTCGGACAGCGAGTGCTCCTTGTTGACGAGGTCGCCGCCCGCCGCCAGCACGCGGCCCGCCATGGCCGTCCGCAGCGCCGCCTCGCCCACGCCCAGCGCGTCCACGCACGCCGCCAGCGGCCCGCCCACCGCCAGCTGCCCGTCCCCGCCCTCCGAGAACGTCAGCTCGCCCTGGACACGATTTCGTGCATTATCTCTACATATACTTACAAAACCTCCTTTAAAGAAAAAAAAAGGCGGTTTTTATTGCTATTCATTACATTGACAGCTACGTAATGATTATTTAATCCTAAATAGCGTCTTAAAGGAAAGATATAATATAAGATGTCTCAATGAAATACTATGGAGAATATTCCAATAAAAACAATGGAAATAGATCGAGTAAATAGTCAAGGTGTTATAGCGAAGAAGATGGCATATGAATATCTCACCAACAATATAACCCCGGCGACGATACTCCAGATGTCGTCTACCACGGCCTGGTCGAAGGCCAGCGCGGAGAAGGCGCTGTTGGTGAGGGAGAACAACTTGGAGTCCTGCGCGGTGCAGCGCTCGCCGCCCAGCGCCTTGTAGTTGGCGCTCGACGACAGGCCGAACTTCTTCGTGATGACGTTGTTCGTGCTTAGCACCTGGGAACAATGGGCAGGTACAGTTATCGTTACACCTTTACGTGGGGAGATTGACAATCGTAGTAATAATGGATACTTCAAGATATGAAAAAACTGAGTTGTCAAATGTGGTTTTCATACAAATTTTTATCTGGGCGCGAATCGAACCGACAGCTTCCAGTTTAACGACCAGACTGTTCAGTTCGGAATTTTAACCACTGCACCAAAAGGTAGGTGTGATACAAATAAGTAAAATTGATATCGTACAAGAATTGGGAAAAAAAGGATTTTCCTTAAGGTCATTATTATCGTTATTTCCACGTTGGCTGTTTTCACGAAACATAAATTTACACGGAATATACTTATAGTCCAGAGACAGCTTGTAGACGAATTAATTACTCTAGCAAATCAATCAAAACAATCAACATAGATCCGTCTAACAATAAATTAGGTAAGGCTATTATCAAAATAGCCGCGCGCGGCGCGAGCCGCGAACATAACAAATTAACAATAACAAACTGCGATAACTGTATGCATAACAATGATCCACCGCCGTTACACCGATATTGTGAATCGTGACGTCATCGCGACCATTAATACAATCATTAGCAACTATTTATTGAATTAATTATATTAATCAGTGCTAACATGTCGCTGTAAGCTCGTCCGATGGGGTACACGGGGTCGTCCTAAGCCACAGATTACTTATGTACTTAAGAAGGGAAGTAGGTTATATTTGAAAATGTAAGCGTTAGTCCGCCCTCACTGTACGAAGCCATTCTTCAGACAGTCGACGCGTTTAAGTCACAAGACGATCTTTGATGAAGAATTATCCATATAACTTGGGTGCTGGTAACACTAACGTAATTAATAACAAGTTGTGTTTTTTTAAATATTGGCATGTTTTGGACTGTATTCAGACGTTTCGATGAAATTGGTCAACATTTCGCTGACAAACGCTTTTTTCTCTTATATCTTCAAGTAGACGGCAGGCACACCTGAGTTGGCGATATCTCACCTGATAGAAAGAGTGGAAGTTCCTCTCGCCCGGCTGCAAGCTGACCACCCTGCTCTTCTCCAGCAGGTAGTTGCTGATGTGGCCGCCGACCGGGTCGCCCTTGTAGTCGAAGTGAATGTCCATGTATTTGCCGAAGCGAGACGAATTATCGTTACGATTCGTCTTCGCGTTGCCAAAGGTCTCGAGGATCGAGTTCGATTGGATTAGCACATTTTTTACTCTGTAAAGAAAAATATAAGAATATTGAAAAGAAAAAAAAAAACGCTTTTCATACTTTGAATGGCCTACCGAGTTTGGGATCGAATCGGCATGGCGTGAAAATTTTCAAGATAACAATATTATTATTATCTGTAATTACATAACATTTACACGTCAAGCATATGTAAAACCTGACGGGCAGCAAACGTATATTTTGTACAAAACCATAAAAATCTTCTCAGAACGCACAAAGGCGGGCGTCGAAGCCTCCTGCAGTTTCATGTGCTTGCTGGTTCAACTTTACGGCCTTGGGTTTTGTTTCCGAAGTTTTTAAAGTCGTTTTAACGACTTTTTAAAACGCAACGCAACGTAACATTAAAAGGGTCCGAACCCTACAATGTTTGAAAAAATAAAAACAATTTCAATACAAGTTATATTATTTTATGTTACTCTTAATATAGCTTCATACTATGGTACCAATAGAATAGCATTTGAGTTTAAAATTATTTAATGAAAATACAGGTTATTGAACCTGCAATAACGTTCCTTTGGAATTAGACTATAGAATGCAAAAAAAATCAAATCAAAGAACAACATATAAATGACAACAAATGAAACAAATGTTTCTCCTGGGGAGAATCGAAACTACGTCCTCAGTTTCAGCAGTCATGGTCTGTAACCACTAGGCTTTCACCGACCTGTCTATGTATTCTCTGTGGACCTGCGTCGTGTTTGCTGCTATGTACTTCATAATGAATTTGGAGGCCTCCGTCTTGCCCGCGCCGGATTCGCCCGATATGAGAACGCACGTGTCTCTGCCCTGGACAATGAAAGTTAAATAACATTAGTAGCACGAAAAAAGGCAATAATAGCCCGGTGGTTGGGATTTAATCAATTGTTTCGAAAACAAATTCCACCCACTATTACAATCCATTCGCTGATAAATACAAAGTAAATTATATCACTTCAAACGGACTGAACTCACAGTTTGTGTAAAATTCACGAAGGAAATAAGTTTAAGATCGTTTAACACATATAAATAACAGTCATAAATATTTACATCATTACTTACTCATAATTAAGTGGTATTTTTTATGAATACATAAAAACCTTATATTCACTATACATGTATACATATAAGACAATTTACAAAGGAATAATTATTACAATACAAAGCCGCGCACGCCGATCGTAAGTAACCCACAATTTTTTTGCGTCACAAATCTATGAGAAACAAGCGGTGATGTCACGTATGATCACAATGAGGCTTCAACCCGACTGACAATACCTGGAGTATACCTACATGTACACGCTTCAATTGAAACACAACTTCACGAAGCAAACACAACTACAAACAAAACGCAATTCTATAACACGATAATTAAATACATAGTATGTTGGCCTAATTACAATGAATATGAATATGTTTCATCCATTACTATCGTAACGTATATTTATTTACAAGATGTGCAGAGAAATTTAGACAGAAAAGCCATATTTTAAGAGCAGTCTACTATAGATTAATACTGATAACTTTTACATGGAGCGCAGGAAAGAGCGGAGTAGTGGTCATTACTAGAAGCCTAGACCGGCGGTGGTCATACAGATTGATAATAAATAATATGCTTTTGGAATCCTTGCGTTTGTGAAAATTGTGTCTCGCGTACACAGTAGCAAAAGTAACGATTTCTCAGAAAAAACCTCCTAGAGTTTTTTCCTGATATTTATTGCGACTTTTATTCTCGGTTCGCTGCACGCGATACCAACTGCGATGATTTGCTTTGCATCAATGTGACTCCGCCGTTCGATCAACGTAGCTACGGTTACGTTATGGGTAAATAAGTTTTCAAATTTGAGTGATTTTCATATCATCGACTATGTTTCTCAGTCTACACATTTGTAAGATACATGACTAGAATACCCCTAAGGATCGTCAATGTCAATGTGGATTTCAAACCCTTTCAATATTCATCATCACAAGCCTTTTTCACTCTACTGCTCTACATAGGACTCCGCTAACAAGCGTCTTCGTGCTGTGTCTCGCAACATCAGAAAAATATAGCGTTTTCAACAGAATCTCTATTTTATTTTAGTTCCCATTAACATAAACCGCATCACTGTCCATTTGTAGATTGTCACTAACCATTGCACTGGTTCCCGGTAATGACCGTGCGGGCGGTCCAGTGGGGTTTCGAGTTTACGACGGGTCACGAAACATTTACAGCATCACACGTCCAGCGATTCTCCGTGTAACGAACCAACACGGCCCGAGGCTGTCGCCGTGAAAATAGCGACCCTTGATGTTTCACGCGCGAATTGCAATGAATTGGCTAATAATAAACCTTTACAAGCATATGACCGCGCTTCATGTTTCCAAATCGGCAACGCTATGACATCTCCTCGGATTTTGATAAATTTCCGTAGAGGACTGCCTACTTTATTATGCTGCCTATTATGCGGTCCGTCTGCCTGTTTTTTATATATAAAAAAGCATCGTAATCACCTGTTGTCGAAGTACCCTTTGACATGCATCAGCCACGGCGTACACGTGGGGGGGCACCTCGAACATCTCCCGCCCCCGGTACTGCGCCATGTGTTGTGTGCCATATATGTCGAGGTTCCTGTACGGATTCACGGAGACCAGCACCTCGCCGATGTACGTGTAAATTTTGTTATGTTGAAACCTGGAACAAATGGATGAATAAAAAAAAATACAGACGAATTGAGAACCTCCTCCTTTTTTTGAAGTCGGTTAATAATTAGTTTAAAGAGATGCTGTTAATGAAATATCGTCATTGAGAAGACTAAGAGGTTTGTTATCTTGGGTTGTTGTCTGCTTTGTCCAACGTCAAAAGAATATATTCAATCGCCATTAAGGTTTGAAACACCACTTTTACCGTAATTCTGTGGGGTAGGCATAACAATTTGAAAATGACAAAATGTAAAATTAATACAATCAGACGATTTTTGCTCAACAATAACAAAATTAAGATCCAAGAGACATGCTTTTTAATAGTTTAGAACAAAACTAAACTTTTCAATTCTCTTTGAACTTTTCGGTATTTTAACTCCATGTTTCACTATAGAAGCGTAAAGAATAGATATAAAATTTCCGGATAAAAAAGAGTAGATATAAAATTTCCGGATAAAAAAGAGTAGATATAAAATTTCCGGATTGTCTATTAACCAATTGCAAACGAGCTTTATATTACAAATTCTTTGACCTTCAACCTACAGTTCAGACGAGTATTACCAAGTACGTCGCTTTATCTGACACACAGAACATCTCTTAATTACCTCACAATGCAGTACAGATTTTAACACTCGATCGATTTTGAACCTTAACGCCAAGGTTGTAAGATGGACGAAGACTTATCCGTGTTTCGGCAATGATCGCAGCCAAAAAGGCGAAAACGCGAAGCACTTTTTCTTTTTTTTTCACATCGCGTGCTAAAATTCATAACCTCGAGGTCGTCGAACCGCGGCCCGTCTGTTGCATGTCAGCGTCACACCGCGCGGCGATGTCGACTCAAATCATAGGATATACGAGTGTATACGAGTGTATACGATATGGAGACGGTAAAGCTTTTACGGCATAACTGGGGCGAGCCGTGTACTGGCGTTATATAGGGCAGACACGGACGCATTAGCTTACCGTCCGCGGGGACATGACATTTCAAGCAAAGGACTCGCGCATTTGTCGCCCTTTCGCATGCGGAGGAAAATTAAGGCATGTAATAATATGTTTTTATGACTTCATTGTAACTCACTGGAGCCTCTCTGGACAGTTTACATTGGCAGCACCGTAGACACAACTAATGTTAATGTAATTGTGTTATCTGTTCGTTCAGGATGTCTTTTCACTTTAACGACGAGAACCAACAAATAGGGTTACGTCTCTATTTCCTAAGGCTATAAGACTAAGGTAATATTATTTTCCTTTTAAATAAAATCATTCGCTCACTCACTTCGTTGTTCGGTAACTTTGTAACTTGTTCATTATAACTTATTTTGCTTAGGTTCGCAAAAGATCATAAATTGGTACGAAAAGCTAATAACGATAGAGCTCTCCTAGATATAATAATAATAAAGGCTACGAAATCGCTAACGCAATGTAGTAGCAAAACATAATCACTCCACTGTTATATGTGGGTCCATTACGTGTTAGCTTCCGTCAGGGCGGATATTGCTCAATTTCGATATAGGCAATTTATAACATCATTGACTGAAATATTCGCACACAACACACAACATGGTGTGTGTAATATGTACATATGTGTATTAGTATCGTGTCTGTGTGTGCACTGTTATTCATCTAATATAGATAGAGATCCTAGATAGATATAGATAGAATAGAACAATGTACTAAGGCTTTGTAGAGCCCGTCTTTATGAGACCAAAAAAAGATTGATTAACGGTAATGACACAAGTTTTATAGTAACCTTTACCAAAACATTGTCGGGGGTTGTCACGCGGCGTCATATCCGCGACATGAATGTGGTTCGCCCCGAATACGACCGAATCACACGCTCCTCGACATTAAACGCAAGTGTAAACGTCGGAGCGACCGAGGGCGCTTTTAATGAAACCTATGAAGTGCATATTTAAATTAAACAACGCAGACTTTGTGGCGTATGATTAGAGAGGCGGCGTCTTTGTGAGTTCTTATGAAACGATAAATGCGTACGATAAAAGGATAAGCGCCGGCCGTCATATTCGCTAGCCGCCTTGCTATGCTTCTTATATCAAAGCAAATCATAAAACTACTTTGCTAGCGTTTTTCATATAAGATCGAGAGTGATTCTATTCATTTATGGCTGTACCTAAGGCTACTTTCAGACGGTCGACATTTTACTCGAGTGTAGTTACTATTTTCATTTGCCAACCTTTATTCGTGATTAACAGACGTAAGAATGTAAAATGTAAATATGTTACCCGCAGCTTCGTCCGCGTGTTTTTCACACATTATACCATTACTGCCCCCGTAACGCCATCTGCAGTGCTTATTTGTTAAAGACGTGTTTTCCTGTAAAAATTCTATATTTTCCCGCGAAAAAGAGTAACCTATGTCACTCTCCGACCCTTCAACTATCTTGGTGCCAAAAATCACATCGCTCCGTTGCTCCGTTTTGACGTGAAAGAAGGACAAACATACACACTTTCCCATTTATAATAGTAAGTATGGATATGACATATATTTTCACTATGCAATGCTCGGTTAGTTGTATGCAACTTTCCGTATTAATTTCCAGCGGCTACTTCAGTGGTTTGTGTTGCGGTATTATTCTCCACTGTACGTATCAGAGGTCTGTGCTTCACTTCCTATTGTATATTGAATTTTCATTCAATCTTACAAGTTTAATTATAAATATAAGAGACAGACTTAGATGTACGTACTTCAATCGAATCGGAGACGTACTAAAAGAAGGCCAGGTCAAGATTATGTTCTATATGTTTTAGTTGTATTTTTGTTTTAGTTTCTTTTTACTTAATAAACGAGTCTTAATTTAAGTCGACTCGATTGAAAGCAGACAGACGAAAATTGTTTGTGAGCGTTGCGTTGCGGGTGGGAATTCTTAGTCTCTGGTTCGATGCGTGGGAAATAAGTGTGACCGTTGTGAAGATGTAAGGGCAGACGGCCCGCCGATGGCGGAACGTCATCGCAGGGAGGAGGCTTTATGGTACTGTCTGCTTGTTTGCACTTCGTTAGAAAGTGGAAAATATTGTACAAATGACTACAAAAAACTGCGAAATAAAGCACGTAAAAAATATGGAAAAAAAAGGTCAGACGATGGTGAGAAAATTGAATTGCCAGAATCTTCAATGACAGGCCCGTAGGTCAAAGTTTTCGACATTTCAATGGCTCAAGCTCTGCGCACACGTCGGTGACGTAAGCCGGCCGGCCGTCCGGTTTGTGGTTCAAGATCGGCGCGAGGCCGATGAGGCTTAGCAGCTGTTAGCATTAGTGAATCGTGACGTCATGTGCCTTGGGCCGACCGCCGCCAGCGAGCCGGCCGATAAAAACAATGAGGACTCGTTACGGCAGGTTGAATAGAATATTTCGAAATAAATTTCTAGAGGATGTGAAGACTCAAATTCCGATCCACACTATTTATTACAAAATCCTTGACTTAATCTTGGCAATAATACAGGTGTTTAAAATTTAATGACTGATCCGTTGGTCAGTGGTTAGTGAACCTGACTGGGTTCGATTTCCACCCAGGATAAATAATAGTATGATGAGCACTTCTCTGTTCCATGTCCGGTCGTGTGTGAAGGTGTCCTTACACATTATTATTACTCGAAGCTACCGATATGTTGACGCTATTCAAAACATCATTAAACGGAATGTTTGAGTGGGTTTTTATAGCCCTCTTCTAATATAATATTTTCTGTTTTTTTCGCTTCTCCACGTTACTCATTCCACACACGTTACTTATTCCTCAGTTTCTGACATATAACAGAGATCAAGTGGCTCTCGCACCAATATTGCACTGTTTTCTATTAAATGTACTTGTAGAAACATTTATGTACGCACGTGTCTTATCAGATCAAGTACGAGTTGTTTGATAATGGCGATGAGTCATTCAATAACATATTCAAAGCGGCTTCATAAGGATGAATCATTTTCTACTATATATTTGTTTACATCATTGCACTACTAATGATATTGTCTGCGTGGGTTGGTGTTGAAGAGGAAGTAGCAAACCGCTAAAATATTGCAAAGGATTTCCGACTCCATGACCTACGAAGTTTGGAAAAGTTTAATAATTTAAAGTTAGTAAGTGATAACAATAATTTAAAATTATTATAATAGCACGCCAGGTCCCTAATGGGGGAGACACAAAGCACCGATTGGCAAATATCTCCGTCCTTCTGTCTGTACGTACAAACCTGACGCGCTTCGTCTACATTCATCAGTCTTTTCATCCATACACGCCGATTACAAACACTCTTAAATCCCCCATAAGATATATTATAATCTATTTTCTAATTATTACTTACGTTCTTGTGTTATTATGTTAAATTTTACCAGAATCTTTTTTTGAATTGTCTATATATTAGCAGAGCTACTTTAAGAAGTGGAGGTAACGTCTAAGTCTCTTACCGACCACGAAAGACAATAAATTTAGCATTGCATACAACGGAGGGGGACGAAAGTAGAACATAAGAAAAGGAACAATGTTAGTGTACCAAGACATCTGTTTCTGTTCTGTTTGTCGGTACCTAGCTACAGTGAAATAGCGACTACCTTCATCCATCCATCCATCCATCAGCCTTTGCTTGTCCACTGCTGGACATAGGCCTCCCCTAATCGGCGCCACTCCGTCC
>DWDX01005647.1:0-10343 GCA_018245675.1 Agara michaeli | reverse complement strand
ACACCCCCACATTTCACCAGTTACGTTTAAGTCCCACAATGGAATAGGCGGTGAGCCTATTGCCGTGCACCGGGCACGCATCCAGACTCCGAGTACTGAGACTCTGTAACCCGACGTGTGAAAGAGATACCAAAAGAAATGTTACATCGCGTACGCTGCGGAAATTGACAATAGAGCAAAGTGACGTACCACCGTGCGAAGCCGGGGCGGGCCGCTAGTATATATTTACTGTAATTCACTCAGATAGAAGCTATCTTACTAACACGAAATATTTATGCGTTACGACTAAGCTTCAGAATGGAGGCCGCAGTAACTTTGATATGGGATTAAATTAACCCGTAAGAGCCCGAAATTACCCTAAACCCCATGCACTTAACCCTCACGCTGCGAACAGGAAAATCCGCTCTCAATTAATTGATATCCCGCAACGTCACGAAAGTGTGGATTACACACGTCTCAGAGCTATTAATACTGTTTGTTTCTGTTTTATGTGCGTACCATTTGACATTGGGGCGACTATGCCGATGTCGCTCGTAGAGACTTCCGATTTCCACTTGATTATGCGGACAACTGTCCCATAATGCATACAACGTCTTGTCTTAGTTTGTTTGACACGTGTCTTCTCCATGTTTAATGAATGAAAATTATAATCTACATATATATATATATAGGAGATTTCCACGTATATACTCACTCATCACGATATCTTGGAAACCATAGCACTTAGAAACTTGAAATTTGGTAGGAATATTACTTTTGCTATGCAGAGGTCAGCTAAGAACGGATTTTACGAAATTCCACCCGCAAGGGGTGTTGCGGGGGTGTCGACAATGAAAAATTCACATTTTCAAACTATAGCTCTTTTAGGTATAAAACTTAGCCGGGATATTCTTTTTAGCATGTTTGAATTTATTAAAAACTAATTTTATGATATTTCACCCCCAGAGGGCTGTGCGGGGGCGTTAAAAATTAAAAAAAATCGTATCATACGCCCAGCAAAGCGGGCGGGTAACGGCTAGTGATTAATAAAATACTAACAAAAATTTGTTTAAGCAAGAAAAAATAAGTTCGTACACATGAAACTGTCAACCTCATGGCGAATAACAAATTGTTGTAATAATTCTGTAGTCGATATAATAATTTTTTCAGCCCTTTTATTGGTCCACTGCTAGCTGGAGGCCTCCTCTCATAGGGAGAGGATTTCAAGCCATAGGATACCTCTCTGGCCGAGCGCGGATTGGCAAACTGCACACACTTCAGAAACATTATAACTTTTATAATTTTTATTTTGGAATGTTTATGTTCTTTTGGATGGCTAATATGATTTTTGTAGTTTTTAATTCGCTTAAATTATGTCACATTAAATAGTATTAAGTACAACACTAACGCATCGGTGTACCCGTAATGTTAGCTGCTTATGGTTAAATAAACTAATAAATGAATAACTATAATAGACAATTCATTAACAATCGCTCACCTTCCAGATACTTCCGTATGGCAAGATCCATGCCGTACTCGCGCTCAGCCACATGGTACTGCACCGGCCCTTTGATCAGCACCGACGCCAGGATGTAGAGCACGTCGTGCCTCTTCTCCCGCCTCGCCACGAACTCGATGCGGTCGATCGCCGGCACATCCTCGGGCACGATGCGTAGGTGCGCGAAGCCAGGGTACGGTTGGAGATTGAGGAGAGCGTACACTATAAACAGGCCTGCCACCGACTCCTAAAAAATTTATTTAGCAATGTGTCTTCATCCTTGAGCGCAATTGATTTTAAATAACTTACATTATGTGTTAATTTTAATTGCATTTGTTAAATTTGTACAGCGTAAAAGGCAAAATGTGGATTGAACTGATAATTCTGTAACATCATTAAATGTACCCATATTTGTTCAAATAAACGTCTCTTGTCTTTGTCAATTGTTTACTGTTGTTTATGCTTTAGATACGGTATGATAATAATGGGACAATTCCTCACACAGCTCATTCCCAATTAGGGTGTCTGTGTAATGGTAACCAGAGTATTGATAAAGGTTAATAACATACAACAGTGACAACAAGGAGTATACTACCTGGAGACATGTGAAAAGCATTGTGACTTAAGCTTGTTAAGATTAACACTGAATTTACCTCAAAACTTGCTGTATTTTTGAGCATATAATGTTTTGCGATGTGTATCACTTCTTCCGACAGCTCGGCTATCTCGGCACCTAACGTTCTTCCCCTAGAAGAAAATAGACAATTACGTGTAGACATCTAAGCTCATGAAGGACGAGTCCTATAAAGCGTCATTCAGCCTATTGCAGCAGCACATGAAACATGAAGCAGTGATACGTCTGTAACGTTACATAGTTGTGTTATGTTAATTCAAATATTGTTCCCAATGTTCTATGCTATATTTCGAGTATTACATATGTGTGTGGAGTCTGTCAAAAGTCGTTGCAACCTACTCGTAGAGACAACCCATGTTCATTTTCTTCCATATATCGCAAAAAGCCTGATAGTTCAGATTATCTACTTTCAAACATTGATGCACCAGTTCATCAAGGTCATCGGCGAAGCCATCTGCGATGTGCACTTGGTGGATGAACGGTCCGTAGCCTGAAAGTTAGAGTTATATTGTATGAAGTTAATATACCTGTGACCTAGTGGCTTGATAGCTAGCTAAACAGATAAAGGGAATTTTATATGTGAGCATTAAAGTAGCTGTGTACTAGACTTTTTTCATCAGTAGCTATGTAAAGATTGATTTGATTAATGTCGACCATTTGTTTACGATAATATTCATTATCAGCTCTCCATTAATCTCGTTTATTACTGCGTTTATAGTCTGCGCAATAAAATACGAAATGAGTTTGCCATACTTCTGTTGTACAGTTTAGACTACTATGTGCAGTCACCATTAAGTAGGAATACGGTCACATTGAATTTTACAAACAAGGTTATTAAAACACCTGAACTAAAATACTATCTAATTTCATTGATGAATACTAAGCTGCCATAAAGTGGAACTACAACGTGATAAGAATTTATATCGTGTTTTCCGTTTTTTTATTAAATTTATATTAAACTTTTCTGCGGTTTTATGTTTCATCTTACTTACGCGGCATTGTAAAGATTTCCGTTTAGGATTCGTCACAGAATTCACTTAATAATAAGTTGAAAATCATTACTTGAAGAGGAACGCATCCTGGTTGTGTTATAAATTAATTATTCCTATTAAATTCAGGCGGATCTTACAATTTCCTATATTATAAATTACAATCTCGCAGGTGATTCGAACAATTAATATAACGAAAACAAATAATGACTACTGTCATGTGTCATCATTTGACATTTACTTTTTAATAAAGGTTTCCCTATCCGTGGATTCCAAATTATGGCCAATTAAAATCACTTTATATAAAGCGCGTCATTTATAACGAGTAAGGCTGCTATATAGTTATTTTCATCCATCAGGCAAACGTTTTATCAAAATTGTTATTGCTATAATCTTGATATGTAGAGTTCATTATCATACAGACCATTACAGCCAAGTTATTTTATCGATATAATGAATTCATATATCTGTCTAGACCATTTAATTTTTATGATATAAAAATGTATAGATGAAAACAAGCATGGTGCTCGTTAAAATTTCTCTAACATCTTTTTTAAGACGTAGGTCAATGTAAGTTACTTTAAAAAGTAGTTAAGTATTGATTGTATTTTAAGTAACAGACATGTTACTCTGCTGTATGCATTCATCATTTGAGAGTAACAAGAACATTGTTAAATTATGTTGCAACTCTTCTAATAATTATAGTGTGTTCTAAGATAATCTTTGATGAAATAGAAAGTACATAAAAAAGGAGTTTCGGCTGCAGCCGGCACAAATTGTGCTTGTCCACTCCTATGGGCAATAAGTGTGATATACATATGTATGACTAGCATGCGTAGAGGATTGATCTCAGATTGGTGGAAGGTAGCGATCAGATTTGTTATATTGAACGCACAAGCAGTCATGAGTCGGTTGCAATAACGAAAATCAAATCACACATAACTTCGAACGACTTTAATATCTACACAAAATCATGGTACCATTTGTACAAGCAATCAACATAGTCTTAACGGGTAATAGTACAATGAAACACTAAGCATTACGCTTACAATTATTTAATATTGATTTGTTTTACTTATCGTCCGATTAACGCACCGTCAAATCAATGCTGGTAGTATTTAGCCGATACATAACAAACTATGCGCGAGGCTAAGATGCGTTTATTTATTGCAGTTATTAATTATATTCACTACTAAATTGTTAATCTAAATGAAACGGCTTAGAGGGGCGACTTCTCGATCAATTTGTACCAATGGCCGCACTCGCAGCGACGGGGATGGTCCTGAAATAAAAAAAAAAAAACAAAAATCAATCACTATGCGTTCTTGTAATATTCGCAGCTTCGATGTGGTTGTGAATTGAAAGTGATCTATGATACCCTGTTCGCTGATCGTTAATGCAAAATTTTTACGAGCGTTTCCCGTGTGTTAAGCGGCCATGTTACGTGGCCAGTAGGTTAATATCGAGCCTATTTAGTACTGAGTAGTAGTAGTGTTCTTGACACCTTAATGCAGGCTGATGGAAGTCGACTCTGTGTAGCAATACTTACACAGGATATTCTACCACCTTGCAAAATGATTATATTATATTATATATCATGTTTACCTTGTGTACCCAGAGCCAGTTGATGGATGTGGAGTGTTCTTCACCTGGAATTAAATTACCAGATATTTTATTACAATTATAAAAGAATGTGAAACGAGAGGATTGGATTTTAGCCACTCCCACTGTGTGTATGAGATTCAATTACTGGCACACAACTGTCACTTTACAATTTTTGTTTGAATGAAAAGAAAAAAATCGTGCTCAAGCCCGCAGATGTTAGAGTTGTTCATAATGTGGTCTACGAGCTCCACCAACCTTCACTTGAGGTGGAACTACAGCCTTAGAGTTGTGGAATAGAATGTGAGAAATAACTTTTTCATATCATATAATAGTCAATGTGTCCACAAAATTCTAATTAAAATAAAGCAGTAGAAGAAATTCCATCACATATCCAAATGAGGCTTTAATGGTGGTGCTATTTTTAGCCCCAAAGTATTAATAATTTTATGAGGAAATTTTAAATCTTCTACTGGCATCCGTATTCAATTCAAGTGATAACTGCAGCATTCGGGTATATGCAAACATTGTTTTTCTGAGGATTAACTGAAGATTCCAAATTCAAATCTACAGCATTCTGCTAGTATTATAATGAAATTAAAAAAAAAGAATTATAAAAACCCGGTCAATACTTACATACGCAGCCTACAATACGAGCATCAAAGCAGGATGGCACCAGTGTGGGACTGTCCCGGGTGCCGGCCGCTTTCTTCAGCACCTTCAAGTTGAAGGGGTCATCGTTGCCAGACTGAATAGCTTGCAGCTCCTTCTTCTCCAGACCGGTAGCATGCTCCATGGGATCGGGCATCACTGTTGGACGTATACAATATTTAGCATCTTAAGAATACTATGTAGAGTAGCGCTTCCCAAAGTTTTAGTCGCCACTGGTGGGTCACAAGCAGCTATTCATTCCTTGCCATAAATTATATTACTCCTTGTATTTATGTATTAAGATTTTCTATTGGAACTGAACGTTGTTTTTAAATTGTTTGAACATTCCTTCATTCATATAGCAATATAACTTTTTTTTCAAATGAAAACCCTGGGGTCAGTCCAAAAATTAGAAATTTTGTAAGATGAATTTACTATAAAATAGGGAAGAACAAAGAAAAATAACTAGATTCATTATATATATTCTACATTAGAATGCTATTTGCTTACATTTAAAAGTCGTGAGCATTACTGTCGGATCTATTGAATGACGTGCAACTGGAATAGTCCTAGACGTAAGCTACCAATAAAATCATAGAAATGGTGACATACAAACTTAAATACATGGTAACAAATTGGTAGTTTAACTCAATGGTATACAACATTTACTTGGTTCAAAGATTTAATCTACTGTATTAACTTTGAGCAAACAATCGATGTTTTAGTTAACAGTTAACAAAAAGTGAGAAATAAATGTAAGGTAACCAAGCGAAGACGGAATTGCCGGATCAAAGGATGCGGACTCGGGATCAAGGGGGAGATGAACTGTGGATTGCAAAAACAAGATGTTAGTTTATGTATATAATAATGGAATAATAATATTAGGTACACTTTATTGCACACAGATACAAAACGAATTATAAACATAACGTAACATCACGCCTGTAATCCCCTAAGGGGTAGGCAGAGGAGTGTAGTACACCCTCACATTTCACCAGTTACGTTAAAGTCCCTTCTAACTAATATTCCTTTAAAGATTTCGTTTGAATTTGCCACTAAAGGCACTAGTATCTATGGGGCTATGTCGGGTATTACCGTACACAAGGTCTGAAGCTTTGCATGCATGCTATTTTCGTTGATTATTGTGAATATTGGGCAATACGTGATTTATTATGAAAAATGTATGTAGAATTCTGCTACAAAATAGCTCTCTTTAGGAAACCTATTTCATACTTTACTTCCTGAAAGAAATGGGACATGATATTTAATTTTATTGCATTTTATAGGATGCATTCGGATTTAAAAATAAATATTATACGTCTACGCCGGACGCTCCAACTGGTGAGCCAAAATACAGTAGCCCTAATTTAGGTACAAATTGGCAAATTTACAGTTGAAATGAATATACTTAAAATGTGTCTTCCGTAATATCCACAACCACATTTTTGCACTTTTTATGTGATGTGATTTTGATAAAATGAATCACGCTTAGTGGCACTTTTTTAATGTTAGGTATGGAAAAAACCTTTGTTATTGTATTTAGACAGTTCAGAAAAGGTATAATATTTAATATGAATCTTTATACGCAAACGTATCAGATAGGATACGATTAAGCACAGTCTGTGCCGATAAATATAGTTAATAGATAAATATACCTCTTGATAAGATATCTTTCCTTTAACCTATAAAGTAGAAATGTTACTTTTTTTTTCTAATGTTGACCTATAAGCAAAGGATATATCGTAATAAGCACTGTAAGTATATGCTGTATCACAATATCCTTGGATATTTAAATATTTTCGGAAGAATAAATATCTATTAGGAAATCGATAAAATGTGCATAACATTGACAGGTAGCCTGACTTAAATACGTCTTATGAGTTTTTGAATAAATGTTTGAATTCAAAACTTAAGACAATAAAAGAACTGTCTTATACGGGCTTGGTAATAATAAAAACTAAAATAGGAAGGGCGAATTAGTGAAAAATTGCATGAATTACGTAACGAAAATCTGACAGATAAAGACAAAAATTATTTTATAAATTTGTATTAAAAACTTACTTATGTCAGCATATCCCCTTCGGGCAGTAGGTAAAAGGAGGCCTTTAAAAGCATTTGCTCGAACAATTTGTCTACATAAGGAAGCCATTTCACTTGTTTCTCACTAGACCGCTTCTCACGATAGCAAGTGGTACAATTTGATTTTTCAACCAAAAGGGATGTCCAATAAAAATCGGTATTTAGGGAATCGATAAAACTAGGCAATTGTTGCAAGGTACAACACTCGATTTCGGTGTTGCCACGCGATTTTTTCTTTATCATGGTTCTGATGTTATTAAAAAGTGTATACGAAAAGTAAGGTCACTTATAAAATACGTTATTAATTTACGTTAAATGATACATAATGATAGGCTAATAATGAAACTTTAGACGCATTATATAAAGTGTAATTGTTGTGAAAGTCATTATTAATAAAAACATAAATATTATTAGGTATATAATATTTAACAATGCCAATTCTTCTTTTCAATAAATAGATTCAGTCATAACTAAATAAAATAACTATCAAAATAAAAGTAATTTTATTTTTTCTAGAAATGTGTAGTATGTCAATTTTGCAAATCTCATTTATTGCTACCATTTAAACTATGCTTATCATAATATTGATCATACTGCAGGCTATTATCATAATTTTTTCATAAATTATTCTCTTGCAAAGTTCATTAAATATATTATCACGCCAAGTAAGTTTCAATTATATGAGCGTGTATAAACAAAAGCGGTTTAATTTATAGAAAAATAGTTTACTTTTATTACATACTGTTTCATATATCTTAACCTAATTAGCAAAATGTACAGTACATTGATAGATACCATCAGATTGATATTTGGATTAAATCATGCTAATTGAAAGAACATAACAATCTTTCAACGATTTTACTAAATGATGGAAAATTGCTCATCCTGGTGATACCGCATTCGACACGGGGAGTTGTATGGGAAAGAGGAGGAAATGAAACCATTATTAATTATTATAATTATGTTTTAATTAGAATCATTAATTATTTAAAAACCACTAAACTTGTTTTGCTTTGAGAAGGTCTGCACCATATTCATCATATCAGCCTCCCGAGGTTCACTGCTAGATCCACGGCTCTATCAAACATCACCTGCACCTTACCATAACATCCACAACTCACGGGAGTAGAATAAAAGAATGAGATATTACTTATGCATTAATATAATTGATATGTTCTTATTTAACGAGTTAGAATATTTTTAATAAAGTTGTTTTTCTTATAAATTACTGTCGCTATCATCTGTAAAAAATAGGATTTTATTGTATAAGAGTGAAGTAAGTAAGATGGATGTATAATGAATATTAGTGAGACATATGATTAAGATTTTAACAACAGCTTTCTGCAATATATCAAATCAAATCAAAATCAACTTTATTGCACACCAATTCAAACAGTAGATCTTACATAATACACATTTGATATTTTGGTACAAATGGCGGTCTTATCACTTTATAGTGATCTCTTCCAGACAACCATTGTTGAGACTTACAAAGATATACATTCTATATACGTAGAATTAAAACATTAATTAGTGTTGTTAATCGGTTTAAGTAGTTTCATTTTCCAAACAAAAATGTGGTCCTGATTTGATACATTGTATCCAATTGTACTTACTAATATCATAATTTGTATTTTCTTATGTATCTTGTTAATTTTATTGGCACATAAGAAAAATGAAGATACAAAATTGGAGCGAAATCAGTTTCTCGTTCTACCGCTTCTTTGAATAAAGCATCCCTTGAAAGAATTTAGGCGAACGTCGATTTCTCCCTCTTCAAGCTGAAAATGTAACCATTAATTTTATATTAAATATAGTTCTCATTAAGGAATTTAATGAAGTCTTATAACATTACAGTTTGTTATGATAATATAACAAATATATTTTAAGCGATAAAGATGCCTAGAGTGATGTTACTGATTGATTAACAATCTATAGGAACATAATATCTGTCATATCTATAGAATAATATGATTAAAAAATGATTATATTTACAGGATCGCCTAAATAAAGATCTCTATAACACGACGGTGACACGCATTCACGAATACATCGAGTTCGCGCCAATCCATTCATATGGCTGCAAGCGCTACTTTGTTCACAGGCTGATTCGAATTCACGAAATGTCATTTCCTGTAAAAATAAATCGATTATAATAACACCATAATTCCGTCGAAAGATACTTGTTTAGTAATTGTCATAAAACTCATACTTCCGCAATGTAATAAAAACCGGGCTTAACTTCATATGTAAATACTTACGTTCTTTGGAGAATCCTTATATTGGTACTCTTTGAAAGTAAATGTAACAGCATTCTGATCGGTGCTGCATATTCCAAAGATGCTTGTCAAAACGACCAAAGGTGTGCTGAGCATTATCACACGGTAGTGTGTTAACTTGTATTCTAAACAAATGAGCTAAAACAATCAATATTACTATATGCAGATGTTTTCTGCGCATGTCACCTAGCGTCAGTCATTCAAGAACATATAAACTTTGACACATTATCTGAAAATGTATTTATGAAAATGTTTAAGTGTACATTTAAAATATTTTTCTAACACAGTTGAACTAATTTTATTTATGCTACAATTTAGCGAATAATACCATTTACGGTTTTCTTTACCGGTTTATTGATCGATTTTATTTAAGAAATGATTTAAATCGTTCTGAAATAGTTGGTACGTTTTTGACTTTTAAATTATGACGTTTATATTATAGTTGTAAATATTTTATTATCACAATTTCAAGTAGTACGCAGTATTTTCAAGCAGATTAGTATTTGGTGAAATTATTATTACTAATCAAGCACTTAAAATCAAACAAAAGTGAAATTATTTATGATTTCTGAACAATTTTCATGAATAGTCTATACTTACATCAGTGAATGTGCTGTCAAAGCTGTAAAGTC
>DWDX01005646.1:0-10344 GCA_018245675.1 Agara michaeli | reverse complement strand
ACATTCAAATGGTGAAAGAATTTTAGAAATCGGTCCAGTAGTTTTTGAGCCTATTCTTTACATATACACACACTCAAATCTTCTCTCTTTATAATATTAGTATAGATTATTAAGGTTCAAGTAGGAATGACTCGTATCGTTGTCGCTACTTCTACTGTTATACAGCATTTCTTGCAACGTCGTGCATTTACAACAACAAAGCGTTTAAGTAGACCTCTGATCCGCTATGGTGTCTTCTCAACGTTGTTTCGGATCCCAGCATAATTCAGTGCATAATTTTATGTGAAAATGTACATAGAAAATTCTAGTTATTCGCTTAAATTGCTACATTGCTAGTATTATTAAGTCTCATAATCCCAAAGCCCGCAGGCCCCGCCCGCGAGGCGCGGCCGCCCGAGCGTCATATTTGCGCGCACCCTGTCATCGTTCAGCCGAAGAGCGATTCAATCTGAACATGTTTAGGAACGGAATGACGAGCGAGCTGAGAGCGTGCAACATGTCCGCATACAGAGCCTTTCGGTGCCTCCGAAGCCCGAATTACTATGCGAGCGCGTTGGAATATCTCTCGATGTGTCCGATGTGAACGGTTTCATCTCTATTTAGAACAGCATCGATTGAAATCCTGTCCGAGTTCGGTCCGGCGTGCGTCGCGCGCAGCACTGTGCTCATTGCACGGGGACCAAGGTTCAGCGACGGTGCCGAGCTTCGGTTAATAAACTTCTTTCGCTTTTTGTACCTTCCTTAAAGTCGTCATACTCGCTCTTCTATTAGACCCGTGACTTTCGGTACGTCTTCGACGGTCGCCGGCTCGCATCGATCGCGTCGCACGCGATGAGTATGTGGCGGGATCCCTTTAATTGGGCCGAAAGTCTCAAAGAAACGAGAACAAGTGTGGAAGTAGCGGTGCGTGGGCGCGCGGCCCGGCCGGCGGCGGCGGTCGCGGGCACGATCTCGCAGGCCGCGCACGTGCCGCCCAGTCTCCGGCGCTTGCCAGTTATATACACGGTTACTTCGATATATTACCCGTGTGTTTTTTAAATACATCGGTGAAACACTGACTCGCAGCTCGGTACCGGCTTAGCGGATAATATCTTATACACCGATGCGGGCGGCGGTTGGTCATTGAGCTATCTTTAGTTCGACTATCTTATATGTATAACATAGCTTCTAGGATGGTTTTATACGGCTCGGGTATGAAAATATTTAAAGTAGTGATTGAGTATTATCGTTCAAATGGCCATATTAAAGAATATTTGAACTACAATTTTGTCAATAACTGATGCATTGTTTAAGTAATCTTTTTGATTGTGGCAGACATTTAATTACACGAAGAAAGGTGGGGGTGTGTACGTCTCGGCGGGTGTGCGATGACATTGTCGTGTACTAAGATGCCGATTTGAACACTGAAGCCTTATTCCGCCACGGAGTGCCGACATGGATCGGACAACGTTATATTAGGTACGAGTCAGCAGACATTTCTTCCGCGGGACGTTAGAAGGATGAAGGCTTTTCAGGATGTTCAATTACTATAAAGTAACCCAGATATCTAGTAATATTTTGAAATATTATTAGAGTACAGAAAGCATTAAATAGACAAGCTTGCAGCGTTACGCGGGAAATTGGTCAATAAGACCACGAATTTGCCTTCTTATTAGTTAGTTGTCGGTCAGAATTATGCCAACATCCTATATCCCTCACAGGTTAGGCAGAAAGCACCGAGTGCCGATTACTATCTCCATCCTTTGCACACCGGACGCGCTTCTTCTACATTCATCACTCTCTTCATAATCATTATTTTCAAATTACGCGTGAGAATCTTCACTACATAGTATAAAACAAAGTCTTTTTAAATGGATAGAGTGATTTGAGAGGAAGGTTTATATATACAATAATATATGCGCGGGACAAAGTCGCGGGCAAAAGCTAGTCTTAAATAAAATCGACATCAATTAACTTGTATCGCATCATACGTTATTATCGTTCGTCTGGAACTCGGTGTAGAAAAGGCGGACTACATACATAGCTGATCTCATCGAGCACGGATAATTAACAAAGAAAAAACATTGGCTCGCCGGACCGCGGGAAGGAGTTCGATATCGGTGGGTACGAATGAAACTCCTAAACGAGGCCGCGGCGCTCCGTGTGCGGCGCACGTACGCTGTTACCTCTTGTCTCTAGTTTGCGGCTAAATCGGACGCGATGAAGTAATTCGTGGTTCGAGAACAGTGTTGCTCGCGAAGTAGAAAGTACACAAAAGTAGGGTATTCTTGATTAAACAGACTTGGGAAATTCGCAAATTACGGCGCCGCGCCGCTTCGCGCCAGAAACGGAAAAGATGTTCCCGCGAACCATTTGGTGACTTAAAACTGAACAACCTTAATATTTCTGTAATCTCGTTTCTTACTCATCGCAGTTTAAGCTAACGTTGTCTGACTGACTGTACGTCACATAGCCGTCTTGTGAATTGTCCCAATTATTAAAAAAAATGTTATTTTCAGGTCGGTGACTTTGAAACAGAAATTCAATGCTCAGTACTAACAATTCCTTTCGCACTTAGCTCTCGATTCGAGAGGTCCCGTTTCGAAATAATGTGAAATTATGTACCCGGCCGTACTACAATACACGTCGGCTGTTCAGAAATAAATCTAATAACAATGAGATGTAACTATCCAGAACAGCCACGCTTTCAATAAAATCTTTCCACGCCGTCTGTGTTTGCGGAGCACTTGGAAATTGGATGTGAGTAGTCATCATTTAATGTGATATTTAATTAATTGCTTACTTAAGTTTACTTTATTGCTTATTCCTCTTTACTTAATACTTCACGATGTGAAAGGATTACTGCCTTCGCGGAAGCTCTCACACTTTTCTTTTTACTTTTCAGGATAGTTCTGCTCTTGATTTTCGAGACCGCTTTTAAATGGAAAATGCAGTATTTGATTTGAGTATGTAGACATACTCGCAGCGTGGAGTATTATCGCATTGACATTGCGAGTGTCGTCGTGTATCTGACATTTACAGGCGCCTGGGAGTCCTGGAGTAGGGGCGCCGGCGACGAGCGTCGTCTGTTTATCGGAATGATTCTTTCATTTCACATCAATGTTTTATGCTTTGAACTAAACGACAACAGCTTAACGACGTTAATTATCCGTAGAAAGTGTACGAGAGCTGGCGTTCTGTATTACAGAACTTTGATAAAACGAGTCGCTAATAATAATAATGCAGCGTCGCGTCGGGCCACGCCGGGCTACGCCGGGCCGAACAAACACGTTTTGTTTTAGGAGTTCAATATTCAAGAAAATTCGCAACCATCAGCGTTCTAATAGCTATCTACTCGAAATGACGGCTGGCCCTAAAGACCTTGGGCCAATCTCGCACCTCCCGTTCCTGTTCCGCATGGCGACTATTACTAAAGTGTGAAGAGGAGAAAGGATCACATAATCGGGTTAGGGGATAATTTGCGCCCACTTCTGCCCTTATTACGGTCCGCAATGAACCGACTTTATCTAAATGAACGGCGAAAAAATTTAATGTTGAGTTGTTTCGTGCAGATAAAGGTAGCGCTCAGTGGATACGGGTCTTTTTCGTCGGGAAGAGCAAAGAAAAATATACGAAAAATTGCGCAGCGAAGTAGAACACGTGCTCCCAATCTGGAGGGAAAATGTTATCAGTTACGCTTATATTAAATGGGACAACATTTACAAGACTTTTCTCAACGTACATTTTGTTTACATAGATCATAGGTCGTGTGAGAGCACACGATCTATGAAGTGGCGCAATATTGAGCAACGTCACTACCTGGCCGAGTGAGCGTGGGGAGAACGGACACTTGCCGAGGTCACGAGCGGTTTCCTTCTTCGAGGAGCGCGTCCTGACTGTTAGATAATAGACATTCGACTCGGTCGGAGGTCTTCAGTGCGGTTTACATTTTCCGCCGCACTGTTGGACACTACACAGAATCCCTGCAATGTAACTGTGAGATATATGCGGAACGATTTGAGAGATTTATTTTTTCGTTTCAGCTATATTACAGTTACCGAATGGCAAGAGCATTGTATTAAAAACTATCATTTTTAACGGCTGCATACACCTCCCGGGTGCGCTAGTCCTGGAGGGAAGCCGGACGACGTAGACTTTCGGTACTTTTCATCGACATCAGGTAATACACCAGTTTGATTTTGACGTCAGAGTGAGCGATCAGCTGAGCGAACGTGTACCCTTTCTTTGTATTTAGGAATTCAAATATCATTATCATTTATTTGAAGGAAAATATAAACAGAAGCTTGTGCAAAGGTTCAAATGACAAAATTTAAAACGGCGAGTACTAAAATTGATTTTCCAAAAAATGTTAAAGACAATCTCTTTCTGACCCGAATTCCTAAATACGGAGATACGATACAAAACAAATGTAAGGAGCGCCCGCTCCGGCCCGCGTCTGTCTCGACTGAGCGCTAGATTACCGAAGGCTATCTTTGCCGTGTATTTATGGGCCAATCCTATCTTTGCCATGATATTTATGGCAAGACGAGGCACGCAGGGTGCGTTTTATAGTCCTTCGATAGCGTGAATACATTAAAGGTAACTCTCTGTCTCTCTCGCTACGATTTGGCAATAAAGTTAATGTTTACTTTATTTTATAGATCGAGTCGTTATTACACCATCTCCCCTTCTGCCCCGTCACGGCCCCGTCACTGCCCGGGGGGCGTGGAGTATAGTAGAGACACATTTCCGGAGAGAAAGGGATATGTTAGTTTCAGTAAGTTTGTGAAAAGTAAATTATAATACGTCGGTGATAACAAAGTTGTGAAGGTGAACAAGTCGTGCCGCCACACAGCGAGCCAGACGCGCGTGGGCGCGGGCCTGCCCGACTCCTCGCACGCACGCGCAGGACTATCTTCTTCTTCAGCCGGCTGCTCCGCTGCTGCGCCGGTTGCACGACCACCTCTAATCACCGATCCGTTTGCTAACATTCAGATTAAAAATTCAAATTATTACTTATTGTGGACAATAGGTAATTGGATGGTAATATAATATATTAGCGAGGTCTTTATGCCCTACCCTATGCAGGTGTACAATAATGCAAAATATTTTTTACATATTAATTACAAAAAATTGTTTTCACTATGAACTCTGTGTGTGTACATAAATAAGTTAAAAAAAAAAAAAACCAATACAAAAGTGTGACCGTGCGAGTATGGTGGACAGTTAAGAGCGTCGGGAACGTGGAGGAGATTATGTCATCGCGTTGTCTAGGAACTCCTTCACTGTATAATAGCACTAGCTTTGCCCGCGGCTTCCCCCGCCTGAAAATCAGTGTGTCACAAAGTTGTTCCCGCGTAAATAACGAACTCGTGGGAATTATAGGATAAAAAGTAGCCTATATGTTACTCCACAATCTTCTCTTGTTGCAAAGATGTACAGTTTAAAGGGATAAATATCGATTATTTAGTATTCGACTTTTTCCACTCCAAGTCACATCCGTACTCACGCGAGCACCCCGCAGCCGCTTCCCCGCGTGTTTCCCATTCAAAGCTTGACTTTTCGTTGCGGGTAACTTTAAATCTATGATATCTCCTAAGCTATTTATTATAATGATGTTCTTTAAAGAACAATTTCAATCTAGATAAAATGCTAAAGGTGACTTATATTTATTTTGATAAGGATTAATACCAAATTGGAGAAAACACGTTAACCATAACCCGATAAATTTAAATTTAAATGAAATATATTAAAATGGTTACTGTGGCTCAATCTCAAGAGCTAAACATATACCATCGCGGACCTTTTTGTAGGTATTTTTGTGGACAATATTTTTGTAGAACATTGTTTTATGTATCTCGTAAGGTTGAGTCAGCGCACGCCATGTAAGCGTTCAGGAAGCCCATTTTCGGCGACCTTTTCGTAAAACAATGAAAAACTAAAAAGAAAACGGAAAAAAGTAGCCTATGTTCATCGCAAGAACCTCAAGTATCTATATATGAAATTTCATCACAATCGGTTAAGCGGTTTGGGCGTGATGATGTCACAGACAGACAGACAGAGTTACTTTCGCATTCATAATATTAGTATGGATTTATCTGTTGGGAAGTCTCCTAGTTTGCTTTTAAAGTTATTGAGCTCGGCCTCATTTCGTATTTTATTATACGAAACTGGTGCCATACGGAATATACTTTTCCTCATAAGGGCCGTTACACATTACACAATTTATATCGTTTCAACTTTACAGCCGACGGTATCCTCACATCTTTGCGCTATTCCTATAGAGCCTATTAAAAATAAAATTTTGTTTCGTCCCCAGAATATCGTTAAGTACTTTCTTTGGTCGTTTTAAGTAATATTTTAAGGACAAGGTATATAATATTATCTGATCGTAAGTTAGTCTATGTTGAGGTAACCGGTCGAACAACATACGTATTGCGTACATCATCTATCAATAATTATTATAATATTAATAATATTTCTTAGATTTGTACGCCGTAAAAGGGAAAATACGGATTGAACTAATCATCATCATCATCTGCAGGCCGTACCTGTTCACTGCTGAACTAGGGCCTCCTCTTTTACACGCCATTCTCTTTTGATTTGCGCCATCCTCATCCAATCCCTACCCGCTGCCTTAACGATGTCATCTCGCCATCTTGCCGGCGGTCGGCCTATGCCTCTGCGTCCAGTTCTCGGTTGCCTCCTTACGACATACGCGGCCTGCCCATCTCCATTTCAAGGACGCAACCCGGTGTATGATATCTGTGACGCGGGTGCGTCGCCTGATTTCAGCATTTGGCACACGGTCTGCGATAGAGATACCGAGCATCACCCTCTCCATCGCTCTTTGGGCTACCTGCAGCTGATGTATGGTTTGTCTGGTCGGAGTCCAGGTTTCAGCTCCGTATGTCATAGTCGGTAGTATGCACTGGTCGAATATTCTCCTTTTCAAACTTACTGGTATTTTTCCGACTAGGGGTTCAGATAGTTTCCTAAAGGCCGCCTTGCCTATTCGTATTCGTCGGTTGATCTCCTTTGTCTACCCGTCTTTACCCAGCGTAATGGTTTGGCCCAAGTACACGTATTGATTGACCCGCTTTATTTTGTGACCATGCACTTCGATGTGGTCGGTTTTTTCTTGGCATATGATTTACGTTTTCGACATGTTCATCTTTAGTCCTACCGCTGTTGATACCACATCGAGGTTTTCAAGCATCCCTTTTAGGTCGTTTAGGAATTCTGCTATTAATATAATGTCGTCTGTGAATCTCGAATGCGATAGCCTTTCCCCATTGATGTTGATGCCCTCGTTGGACCGATTTAGGAGGCGGAAAACGTCTTCCAACGTGGACGTGAACAGTTTGGGAGAGATGGTGTCTCCTCGTCTTACGCCTCTCTGGACTTTCACGGGTTGAGTAAGGTCGTGTAGCTCGACCTGAAGATTGAACTAATAATTCAGTAAAATCTTTAAATGTACTCGCATTTGTGCAAATAAACGTCTTTGTCTACATTTTATAGATGTTACTGTGTTTTCATTGTGCCTTAAAAAGGATATTGTAAAGCGTAAAATACTGTACACCTACGTACGTATTAACAAATTTAATATCGAAGGATATTACAACCAAACAATCAGAGAAGTAAGTAGGTGGTTCCTTTATACGACTGCTCGTTGTCCATATTTCATTGTCGTTAGTATATTTACATAGAAAAAAATTAAAAAAACATACATTTTCATAATAAACGTAATTTTTATATGTAGAGTTGTCGCTGCTGTGTCGGCGAGGCGGCCGCGTCGTGTCGCGATAAGCTGTTACGATCGTAACGCACTCAGCGACGTTCAATTTTATTACTGTGTCCAAGAACATCTTCATGTCCGCACTACGCACGGCCGCTGCCGGCCAGCTCCTGCACTGTAGCTCCTCCTTGTGTCGGTTGTCTGAAACGAATCGCTACCTACCGACAGCAGCGCCGACCGCTTGCCGTGTTTATTGATTTCCATAATAGTGCATCATAAAACAAATCATTATTATTTTGATTAAGATGTAGAGCCTTTTCTCTTTCCTCGGTGCGTATCGTTTCATGAATTTAGATTTTGTCAAGGATTTGGGAGTTTCGAACTTAGTGGCAGTGATTTTTAATTTTCTTAAATGAATGTTGTAAAACATTCTGATGTTATATTCCAACATACACAAAGTGTAAATATGTATAACCTTTGAGTGGACTGTTAGTATTTATACTTCATTAATTTCTTGATATTATTTTATTTATTGGTTGTCACCATACGGTAGTATATGTATGTATATGTATATGTATGTATGTATGCCAATTAGGTCACCCTGTAAGGTTAGCTTAAGTCTTGTTAAATAAATAAATAAAAACATTAATAAAATGTTTGCCAATTTCTTGTAAGTACCTACGTAAGCCATTGACCAATTTGACATGGAATTTTTTTTTTCATAAAATGGTGATATACAGTTTTTCCTTAAAAGGAGTAATGATTTTACCAAGTTCGCAAAATATACAACGTTGCAAAGTAAAGTTAAAGATAAACAGGACAAGACAGCAATTGAAAAAATAAGTTAAGCAGTTCATAAATAGAGATGTGAGAGTGATTCTCCTTTTCCGCTGAGCCCCGAGCCGCGGCTCTGTCTGTTTTGCTAACCAACGCGGAGAGTCGAGTAACAACATTCGGTGTGAAAGTAATTATATGCTTTATTTTTTTATTCTTTCATTGCATTGTGCAATAATATGGTGTACCTCTACTGCGTTCAACAGGCCCATGAGAATCGCCGAGGCACGCTCTAAAAACAGATGCACACGATCGCCTCTTCAGCCTCGCTCACGGGCTCGTCCCAGTTTTTCGACTCCTTAGCAGTGATAGCCTAGCGGTTTGAATTCAGACTCCCACTCCGGGGGTCTGGGTTCGATCCCGGCGTGCACCTCTGATTTATTACGTGCGTTTTATAAGTAAAATTTAAATATCACTCGCTATATCGGCGAAGGTAAACATCGCGAGGAAACCTGCACACCTTAGAGATGTTATAAATTGTATAATATTTACTGAGATGTGTGAAGTCTACCGATCCGCGCTCGGCCAGCGTGGTAGACTACGGCCTAAATCCCTCTCGCTATGAGAGGAGACCCGGTCCAGCAGTGGACCAATAGAGAGGATGGAAAAAACTGGTTCTTCCGGCATGTTATGCTTCAGGATAGACCAAAAATGTACTTCCTAAGGAAGTTGATATTAAAATTCGTGTTCGTGCTTATTTCTTAGCTACGGGAATCATTTTCTTGAATTGCATTACTTTTGCAATGTTTTACCACCAGTTTCCGTGATCGAAGTAATTCGTAACATCGAAATTGTTGTAACCTCCAATTTTACGATCATCTGTTGGTTTAGTTCAGCCGAACGGAGCGGTATCGCGTGCAGTGTTCCATTTGAAAAGACATAAATTGTCGTCATTTACCAATCACGAAGACATGAGAAATATTTTTACAAGCTTCTTTTACGATAAGGGTCTCTGCTAATGGGCAAGTTGAACGCGGTGGGGCAATCCGTCACGTAAGACAAAAGCGTTATGCCTCTCTCTCTCTCTCTCTCTCTCTCTCTCTCTCTCTCTCTCTCCCTCTCTCTTTCTCTTATATACGTAGCGTGGCTGATTGTACAACATAAATTCTGAACGCGAGGAAATTTTGCTAATTTATTTGTTATTTGCGTATGGAAATAGGCGTCAGTTACTTCCTTCCTGGTGTAGGTTCGATTTTTGTTCTTTATTCATTTATTTATTTATTTATTTATTGTGTTTTTGATAGATGTCATTGAATTGTATATAGTCATTAAATGCTACCTTCTCAGGTTCAGGTTCGATCTCGGGAAATTTTTACTATAAATTATATAAATCAAGACAGAATCAATGAGTTACTTAGAACTACGGTTGGTAACTAGGGTTAGTGTTTTTTTTATGTAATTCAATTACTTTCCAGGTGGATTTATACAGGGAGATCACATTCCGGAACTCCGGTCTCACGTACCGGGGAGTCCCCGTCATGGCGAGCAACATGGACACCGTGGGCACCTTCGAAATGGCACAAGAGTTGTCCAAAGTACGTATGGATTCCTCTTCAAATATAGGCTCGATTTAAATCTTTGAAATAAAGGTGATGGTTATTGGTTTGAATTTGAGATCCGGCCTCCCACTCCGGGGGGTTTGGCTTCAAATCCGCGTGCACCTCGGACTTGTTGGGAGCGTTATGTAATCTGAAATTTGAGTATCACTCGCTGTAACGGCGAAGGAAAACATCGCGAGGAAACCTGCACACTTTAGAGTTGATATATATAAAGTATATAATATTTTCTGAGGT
>DWDX01005645.1:0-10344 GCA_018245675.1 Agara michaeli | reverse complement strand
CACGTCAGGTCCCGCACAGAGTAGACAGAAATGAGCATTATTATTATTACTAGCATTATTTATCTACAATATTATTTATGTGTTCAATTTTATGTTTTGACTATTAAGACTTAATCGAATTAAGCAATCTAAATATATATAACTCAAAGGTGACTGACAGACTGACTGACTGACATAGTGATCTATCAACGCACAGCCGAAATCACTCGATGGATCGGGCTGAAATTTGGCATGAAGGTAGATGTTATGACGAAGGCATCCGCCAAGAAAGGATTTTGATCAATTCTAACCCCAAGGGGATAAAATAGAGGATGAAAGTTTTTAACGCGAGCGAAGCCGCGGGCAAAAACTCGTAATATATATACGTATTATTTCGTCAGTATCTGATAAATCTAACTCTATATTCAGTTTTTTATCGTCATACACTTATTGCCCATTTACCTGTAACAGGAATAATACATATTCAAACACTGGGCCAATATTCTTTTTATTTGGTCTGAGTATTCGAAATCGGTCTGACGAAAAACACTTTCCCGAAAATAGGTATTGTCAGAGGAATTTAACGTAGCCTATCTTCGGACCGAACTACCTACGATCTACATACAAATCTACAACTTTTATCCTGAGTAGAAAGAAAGAGCGTTTGCAGGAAATTTCGCTAATACTTTAAAGTTTAAAATCATCGAAATGGGTTTATAGTGAAACGTCAGTATCGTTGGAAGCTAAATTCGTACAATGTTTACGAGTGTCGGTAAATAAAAATCACTGTTATTTTACACACTAACATTTAATCCATAACAATAACAGTTATAAATATGCAGCTGAATTATATGAATATCTGCCTTATTAAATTCTTACACGTAGAGTAAAAATCAATGATGTAAACTATCAAATGGGAAACAAACTTGGATGCTATTTACAGCTTATCTCTGACAGGCAAAATACATGTTTTATCTCCATACTAACTGTATCTACAATTCTTAATTTACTCATTAATTGACGTGTTAAACTTACGGCTTGTACCAGTTTAATTCTTTTTAAGACAACATCATTTATCAACTAATAAATGTTTGTTAAAATTTTTTTAGGAAGAGAAAGACCAGTTGCTAACCACCAACTGTTGGATCACACAAATATGGACCGACTATCACCTACGTTGGAACGCCAGCGAGTTTGACGGCATCAACGTGATAAGAATACCCTATGAGAGGGTTTGGAAACCAGACATTATATTATATAATAAGTGAGTATCAAAGATTTTGTTCAAAATACCAGTATTATTGCATTTCTCAATAGGCGTGGTTTCGTTCCCTACAAGCATGAAAGCATACATATTTTGAGAAGAGAGGAGGTTTTTTTAAATAATATCCGCGAAGTGAGGACTGAAGTTCGAAACCTGTGGTTTTTTATCCACTGAAACCTCTTCGATGACGTTGAAACATATTTTAGGAGACGGACTACAATCTCCAAAAACCGCAATCAGCGAAAACTGTGACGGTTGGGAACTTAGACGTACGTCTCACACAGTAGTAAGTAAATTTATCATGGAGAATTCTGTAAAGTCCCACCACACGCGGTGTTGCTAAATTTTATAAATCATCAACGATCAGTCAACGTAAGACAATATTCCTACAAAGTGTTATGTTGACACAATAAATTTACTGTTACAAAATATGTAGGTACTAAAGCAATAAACGACTTAAATATTCAATACGCCAGCCGTCATATACGAATGCGACATTTTCGTCGATTCAGAAAAATAATTTCCTTTTAATACAATAGAGAATTTTGGCAAAAAGGAATCAGAAATATAGTACTTTTGTAATGGCGAGGCCAAATCATTTATAGTAAATTCACGAAATACGCGGAAAAATAAAATTCGGCTCAAGTTCTGCATTCGAGGTCCGAACCTCACTTTCATATTATCGGTGTTCCTTTTTTGTTCCCATTCCAATTTTTTTTATTAAATTATATGTAGATTGAAATGTTTTGTAGATTGACTTCCGCTTTAAGAATACTTAACCTCTATCTTTAAGAATTTTACAAAACACTTGTGTCATTTGCGGTTCCTAAAAGTCTTCTTTACATTACGGTCTATATATTTAAATAATAGTTTGAGTATATAATAAATAATAAAAGTTGTTATAAAACACCTACCTACATTTCTAAATGTGACTAGTGTTTAAAATTTACTGTAAATTTAGTTTTGGAAGTTTAGTTTATTTACAGCAAATATTTTATTCACTGACCTATGAAACAATAAACTCAATTTAATACGTAAAAAACCGATTTCAATTGATGTTAGTTTCGCTGCGCGCTTTTGTATTTGATGGCTATGACTATTAAAAGTAGGCTATTTAAAATTTCGGTTGTAAAAGCGTAAGCGTTCCTTTTGCAAATTAAGTACCTAATATTAAAACTAAAAGAATGCTATTTTCTTATATCACATTTTTAAAAACTTTAAACTGCTTTTTTTATTACAAATTTTTGTGATATTTCTACAACAGTGAATCGAATTAAGAAAATATCATGTGCATTACGCAAAGACTTGTTATTAAATAATGTCAATTTTTGAAGCGTCTTGAATGCTCACAATATTTTTCTATGGTAAATCGTATTCCGTACATCATAAACAACGTAAACTTTTCCTTTTTACATAATACATTTTGACACAACAATATTTCATATCTTCTAAAAGTATTTTGACATAATACAGTTTTAGATACGTTTATCTTTTTTTCGGGTCCCGACATTGTGTACAATAAATGTAACGTCTCCAAGCTCTCGAGAAATTTTATGTAGTAAAATAATATTCTTATAAAGATTCTTTAACCACATTCTTTCTGGTATTAAACACATGGTACAAACACACATTCTTTCTGGTTTTATATAGTCATGTCCACTTTTAAAAGTCATGAATATTTATACAAGATCTCTAAGAAACATCTTTATATAACTGTGTAATTTCTAATTTGAATAATATGTCAAGGAACGATATACCTTTACCTATGTTGTTAAATAATTGTACTTATTTTTATCAAATGCAACAAATTAATAATTAATCAACTAAAACTGAAACTTAAATAATTCCTCTATTAAAAATATTTTTATTTGTATAATGCATAATATTCCATATAACATTACAGAAAATAATAACAAACAAATGCAAAAAGTTAAAGACGTTTTAATTGAAAGGGGACACCCGGGTTTGAACCGGGGACCTCTCGATCTGCAGTCGAATGCTCTACCACTGAGCTATGTCCCCGATGTTCAACCTGCTAAAAACTAAAGTCTGATGTTTCAGTATGGTAAATTAATATTTAGGTATAACAAACCGGGATATAGAGGGGAAAATTTCGCTGAGTCATTTGGTTTTATTTAAATTTGCTATAGTTAGCTATGAAAACTATTCAACTTCACAAAAACAATGTTTCGTTTATTACCTACTTTTATACATATTTGTATCCTATATCTTTAATTTATTTTATCTTTTACTTTATAATGAACGACCTCATGTCTTAATGGTCTTTTTGAGAAAAACATTTTTACTAAACTGGAATTTTTACATTCCGAACTTTGCATGGATATTTGCTACTTTTATCATAAAAGCATTCCCGAACATTATCTTTCGGGGTTGGATTTCCGAAATTGTTTCCTCCCGATACCGTATATTACAAAAGAAAATACTTACGAAATCTCACGTCTAGCGCCATTAGTTTCGGAGGGGCGTTGATGAGTTAGTTAGGATAACCTATTTAATATATAAATAGAGGGCCATAGAAACCCGTGTTGAATTACGTACACCTGTGTGTTTTGGCTAATACAATTTATCCCGAACTACTTCCGTGTACTTACAATACAGTCCTTAAAAGCAGCGCTTTGATGGATTGCTGCTACCTAGAGCCCGTAATCACTAAGCCAAGCAATAAAAAACATAGTATATCTTTGTTGTATATCTATGACTTATATGTCTTTTAATATTCCTGTTTTGAAAGTTGAACCAAATTAATATTTATCACGAAATGAAACAAGGTTTATTGTCACTGGAAGTGGAAAGATAAGTCCAGGAGGAAACAAGTATTAAATTTGTATATCATAAACCTGATAAGAAAGTAATACTCAATGTGTATTGCGTAATCAACTTTAATAAATTAACTTAAAAGTTCTAAATTGCTCACGGCCCGACAGTTCCCTTTGTCGCCTGTTGTATCGATCATTTAAGGCTCTATCTCTGTTTGCTAGTCAGCTTTGATCAACAGAAACGTTCCGGACGTCACAAGCTTTGAGTGAAATGGATCAAAAACATTACGTTTATATAATACAATGTATTTTAAATTTACGTTATTACTTCAACTAAGTATGGCCTACTATTTCATTGCCATAGTAATTTTACATACTAACCTTGTAGATTGACGGCCTGTCTTTAAATTAATTAAAAAAAATAAACTAAACATTTCTTAGTTTCGTGCAATTGAGACGGCAGTTGAAGACTAATAAATATTATAATAACATACGACGATATGTTGCTAATCAATAGTTTCCAGTCATGATGTTTTATACTACAAAGACATAATGTTGTTTCGTATACAATTTTTTTCCACCCTTTTTATTGCCCCACTGCTGGACCGGGTCCCCTCTTTTTGTGAGAAGGATTTAGACCATAGTCTACCACGCAGGCCATATGCGGATTAGTAGATTTCACACACCTCAGAAAATATTATAACCTAAATACTTTATAACATCTCTGAGGTGTGCAGGTTATTTTACTATTACGTTATTATTCTTTAATATTTGTAGCGCGGACCCCAACTACCGGTCGGCCGTAATCAACACAAACGTAATAGTGAAGAACACGGGCGAGGTGACGTGGCTCAGTCACGGGATATACGTTTCCGTTTGCGACATCAACGTGGAACAGTTCCCTTTTGACGTTCAATTGTGCACCATGAAATGGGCTTCGTGGACCTACGACGGATTTCAGGTAATAACTTATTTTTTATTGCGTACTTTTTTGCCATTTTATGTTCGGCTTAACGTCATACGAAACTGATGGCTTTATTGTTAATGTGCTTGGCTTAACGTTAAAAAGGATCTTATTCAATATTCTTCGTATTGTAATCTACACTCAACTGATGCTACAGTTCAACGTGAATCTAGTTTGATTTTATTATTCATTTTGAAACTTCATGATCACTGTACAAAACAAGGAAAAGTAAAAGAATAAAATTTGGTCATAAGTTTTATATTCCACTAGCTTTTGCCCGCGACTTCATCCCGCGCATCTATTATTATACAAATGTGATTATACATGTAAACCTTCCTCTTCAATCACTCTATCTATTAAAAAAAACCGCATCAAATCGGTTGCGTAGTTTTAAAGATTTAAGCATACATAGGGACAGAGAAAGCGACTTTGTTTTATACTATGATATAGAATAAAAACATATTTCGTAGCAATCTAACTATTTTTATGCTATGTTAGAACTGAATTAAGATGTCGGTCACTTAAGTACCTACAGTCGCCGAGTGCAGTGACCGTAGGTACTTAATTAAGGGCTAATACTGTAGGACACCCATGAAAATTACCCGCATCAGTGCATATCTGGTCCAAATGGAGACCCGATTCATTTTCTTTGTTTTTCTTATAGTGTCGTAGTGCCCCTGCAAAATACTGTTTTCGTATTCTCCCAGTGCGACCACAATAAGAAATTATAGTGGGGGTTAAGAGAGTTCTGTGTGTAATCGAAACACTTAGATCTTATCTATTATCCATTTTATAGTAGGTATAATTTTCAACGACGACGTACCTATAACTTCTTACATAAAACACATGGTGATTAAATATCTTCGAGAGCGGTTGATTCTTATATAGATATCTGGTAAATGCCATGTTGGATTTGGTACTGAGAAAGCATGTTCAGCCGCCAGCTGTCGGTATCGACAGGCCTTGTAAAATTTCAATACTTTAACCTCCATAATACTCTGGAGACAGATTAACAATTTCGACAGAAACTCCAGATATACCTACCCCAGTTGTGGAAAAAGAAGCTGATATGTCCTTGTTTTAAATGAATTTTATTTATGTGTAAGTAATATAAATAATAATTTGTTTTAATAAAATATCATCCGACACGTCGACTCTCGTAGAATATTTTTATTGTGCATATATGACAATCCTATAAATTAATTGTATTGACAAAATAAATGAATGTTACAATTGGGACAGAAGCACCTACTTAATTAACTTCAATAACTTACAACGGCGAATATACCACAATAGTCACGAAATTCGTCATTGAAAACAAAAGGGACAAACAAATTTTAGTACAACGGCTTACAATCAATTCACTGACCCGTTATTTAGAATTCCGTACTTGGCTTTCAGAAGAACAGAAGATTAACTCATGCATTTATTTACAGCGGTGGATTTGGAGCATAGCAAATATACCTTATTTGAGACTCGGAGTCTTAACGTTTAACTGAAACAATGCTCAGATTGCGTTTGACAAGAAGCACTTAACTTTTATATTACTTCTGCGGCGTATAAATTGCTGAAAGCCTCACTATTCCATTAATTTTGTCTAGTATATTTCGCCTTGTGCACTAAACGAGTTACTTTCAAATGAAATATGCATGCATTAAAGTTGAATGCCAATTTAAACTCATTTAAATCCACACATTGGATAACATTTGCATTTCTTTCGTAATGCGGTTCGCGAATTACTTTCAAAATAATATCATAATCGACTTTTAGAAAAGCTTGAATTAGGGTTGAAAACGAAAGGGCTAAAAGTTATTACGATTAAACTGAACGTTTATTCTCCTACCAAAATCTTCTACAATATTCATATAAGTAATAGCCATATCTGATCCCATAGTATATAACTGAAATTATAATCCAGAAAAAATTTCAAATTCAAAATCGAAATCATTAACACTGCAGACCAACATGGCTGTAGAGCCAAATGGATTGTCACCTTTCACCCCTAATTAAAAATTTGTGTAAGTGACTACTAGACACGTGTGTAAGTAAATAAATGTTAAAATAAGTTTTTATTCCAACGCGCAAAAAATAGCTTGAAGACGAAGGTAACAAATTCCATAAAAGTACACTAATTAAATTTCTTTAATACTTGCGGTTTTTGTTTCTTTTTTCTTGACGGTCTTAGAAATATGAAATTTCTTGTTAATTACTTAATTTAGTTATTTCTGAAAACCATATAATGGTTTTTATTAATCGAGAAGGTGGGTCGTCTAAAATAAAACTATGAAGCAGAAATTAAATACTCAGAACGATTCGATACTGCCATCAAGAGCATTATGTTAAATTTAGAAGTAAGCTTTTGAGAAAAAATGGTATAAAAAGTTATCCAAAGCCCGTTTATCTTTAGAAAGCAAGAATGTCAGCGTAATTTATACACTCGTCGACGATAAAACTCCTTGCGCACAACAATAGCCCTCTGTGTGTGTGCCTTTTTAAATAGCTCCGTTTTTCATTATCCTCTGGAAAGCCGACTTTGTAATATAAATGTGGTAGATGAACTTATTGTGCTGTGACCTTTCTAACTGTAACTCTTTCATTCGTTGATACAAATCGTATATGTACATCGTACATTGTTCTGAATAAACAATTCCTTTATGTAGTTTTCCATAATGTCGCCGGAGTCATGGTTTAATAATACCTATTAAGTATTTACGTATTTCTGTATATGCACCGATAACAAAATCCGGCCAATAAAGCTAAAATACTAAGAAATCAAATCATCTACAGCTGAATAGAAATTTTCGGTTATTCCAGTAGCCTGCGATATATAAACGTTATGACCCTACGGTTTCAAGACGGCTAAGCTTACAAATTCTTCCGTATCTGTCTAAGTCGCAGCACTGTCTACATAAATATTACTAATGGTATCTTTCATACCTACTCTCTGTATAATATCACAGACCGTAGAACAATATGTGGATTTTAAACTACATAATAAAATAGCATTAATAGGATCCTTTATGATTATTTATTTATAATATAATAATTCATAGATACTATTCAAGCCTTTACCTTACTTTGAAATAAGAATAACGAGTTCAGAGAGGTATTACATATATGAAATAAAATACATTAGTATTCCAACTCAATTAAGGCTTGCAACTAAAAAATATAAAATGTTATACACGAAACAAAAGACAGTCATATAACCTGTATACAAAACATAAATCACCATCAAATATATTCTTAGGTACAAAAAAGTAGGGACGACTCCATAGTAAGCCATTTCATCCATCACAACTGTCATGAAAACTGTCTTGCGATGTTTGGAATACATCAAATTACTGTCAGTATGTAATAGTTACAAATGCATAGGGTAAAAAAAGCTTATAGCTTTATATATGGAAGCAATTCTAACACTTGTAGACCAGTCTCGTAAGGAAGACAAGTTAGGCATTACACATTCCGACAAGTTAGCGGATATTCAGTACCGACTAGTAGTGCGTAGTTCTGTATTGTCCTTCATTCTAGTATAGGTAACCATTTAAATACCTGAAAAATACCACAAGGAAAAACATAAAATCAAGGTAATTTTGTGACTGGTTGACGCTAAAGCCTTTAAATAAATAAATAAATACCTATCCAACAAAAACATACCTTTTATTATTTAAATTATTTTTGTTTACTTTTTATTCGTATAACATTTTGAAATAGCATCGAGGGCGTTAAGTGTGCGAGCCAATGCCCAAGTTAGCGTTGCTCGTAATACACCTATTTTCGTGTTTGGGACTTGCCCGTTATTGTAAGCACCTGTCTACTGCAAACTAGCCCACGGCAAGGCAGTTCAATTAAGCAAAGCAGTTGTTTGTGTTAATTTTTTAATTCATGTTTGTTATTTATTGTTCAAACATTTTAAGTTTTAATTACACCGAATATTATATCACTACTATAAAACTGTCAAATTATTAGAAATGCAATAGTATTTTCATATAATTGTATATTAAAATTGTTCTCTATTCGGTATTGATGGAAGCTATAATAAAAGTATGTTGAACGCATTGATATTTAATTCTATATAGAATTCAAAAATAGGTCTAATGCAGTCCATAATTTGGAAAGAGTGCTAAGTAATTGACCGTCGTAATGTGCATAACTTTTGAAATATCGTATTTTCATATTGATGAAATGCACCTTGGTATTACTACCGTTGGGCCTTATTAATTTTGTTTTATTTTGTTTGGAGAAGATATTTAACGACGTCGAAATAGTAATAGTTGCTTTCACTGTAGTAAACAAGAAATAAACAATATGATAAATAATTTGCAATCTATTAATTAACGGGTTCATTGTCGTTGCTGCAGGTACTTAAAATATCCTAAAGCTTCCAGATTAAAGGGTTCCGCACAGTTCCGTTCCGACCTTTTTTGTTTACTATATGAACCTACACATTTGTTAAGATACATTTGAATGGGGAAATTGTCCTATCGCGGCCTGGAACTGTTGCTTTAATGTTCCAAAGCTCAGGTTGGCATCCGGCAAATGTGTGCTTAACGCCGCTTACCGCTTTTCACTTTTTCATGTTAAAGCTTTTGTAAATATTTTCATTGCGGCCTGCGGAAAGGTCGACTTTTCTAAACACATTGAAATGTCATGCTTGTTACTTAAATTCTAAATTAATTACCGGATTTGCTTTATGCCTTAACCGCGTATGCGAATATTATTAGTTTTATATTGGTTTTGTCTATGTTTTATGTTATTATTTCGCAAATAACTTTTAAAACCACTTTATTTTTTAATTGGTTTTGATAAAACGTTTTAGGATCAGAATTGTGTACGCTATCGCTATAAGCCGATCAGTTCCGGCGCTCTATTAAAATCTCATATTTTTCCTTTTAATCCATATGAGTTAACAGATTGGAAAAGTTTTGTTTTTAAACTTTATTCATATATCTATATTAGATATAAAAGCACGCGAATAATAATAAAAATAATAATGGAATATTCTTTTCCCTTGTTCAGAGTATCAAATCGTTTTATCTATTAGCACACTTGAAACTGTTCGAAGCTTTTTATATTTGACTTTTAAATGGACTTTTACATTTCAACCCCAATCTTTTCTTTACCATCGACCTTTATAAATTTACAAGCACTCGTAATTTTAATGCAATATTGCCTTTACCAGTATAATGTTTAAAATAAAAAACGCGAGAAAAATACTGTTAGTTATAATTATGAAAATCTATTTGGATTTGTTTTATTTTACAATACTTTATAATAATATATCGTAACATCACGCCTGTAATCCCCTAAGGGGTAGGCAGAGGAGTGTAGTACACCCCCACATTTCACCAATTACGTTT
>DWDX01005644.1:0-10345 GCA_018245675.1 Agara michaeli | reverse complement strand
CACATATGAACAGTCGTAGGCAGATTGTTTAATATCCGTTCTTCCCGTAGCCCAATACCGTTCAACACTTATCTAATTGCGGTCTTAGAACATATCACTTTACATTGTTTTCACCGGTCACGTGTATATTCGTATACCACTCCATCATTTTTATTTCACTGAGCAGACATACTCAAAGTCGGAGTCAACGAAGTGCATAGGTGCCTTTATAATTAGTCATTGACATTTTTTTCTGTAACGCAAACACAAATTATATACTGCCATGGTATAAACAATATCCCTCCGACTGTCACTGCGACTGGCCATAAGCATATACGAACATAGTACATACAAGGCGATGCTGAACGACTGTCACGGCCTCGCCGTGGACGCGACATAGCCACGGGGTAGGAACAGCTTCCAAAAATTAGGCAAAATGAACGAGGTTAGGCCGTACCTCACACCGAACTATCCACTCCGAACATTCACACATATTATGTACATTACAAACGAAAGGATTCACTTTCACCCGCTTCAATCTGAGTAGGTCCGTAACATTCACTTCATACGAAAAAGATAAAGAAGAAACAGCCAGCTATTGTGTCAATCACAATCGAGCCTGACAGGACGGCTAAGACGAGTATTAATGAATAACAATTTGATGTCGCGAAATCTGAAATACTATGTAGTAAAACAAATTTGTGACATATTTTGAGTTTTTCAACTAGTCATAATGTTTAATTCCTAAATTTGACCTTTCGAGACAGCTATGCAGGGTGATCGTGTAAGCACCACCACTATAATATACCTCAGCGAAAACCAAAACTTTGGACCGTAGACATATGGTGACCCAAAGCATTCCAATTAGTCTACGCAATACACAAGGGTGCAGCAGGACAGTTTCCATCTTGGCACTTACGAGTAAAAACGCCCAACCTTGACAGTCTTGCCCATCGGCCATGAAACTCCGAATGAATCTGTCAAATATATTGACATTTCATTAGTAGTGATCTACCTTCATTCCCTGACGGAGAAACGACATATGGCAATGGGCCGGCCACGTCTGTCTAAGAACAGACAACCGTTGGTGTAAATGAGATCTCGAATGGATTATGGCTTAGCAAACCTAGTGTAAAACGCTGTCTCGCAGGGCGGGATTACGACCTGGGACAAGCTGAAGGCAGAAGCTGAGGAACCCGAAGACAGGGCACAATGGCGCTCATTGACGGAGCTGTCGTTATGTCGCAACCTTTAGTATGTTAGGTTGGGACAACTGTACTTTTGGTGTTAGGTTGGCTATGTTTTCTTCTTCTTCCGGATTGCTTGCACTGCAAACTGTTGTAAAACTTACACTTATTATACGATCAATTCTTTTGCACTGTGTATCCACCTCAATATATCAGCAGAAGCCGTAAAAATGTCCAGGAGTGGACCAACACAGGCCGATGATGATGATCCGCATTAATATACATTCATCAATCAACAAGTGCACTGATAAAAGTCAGCGTGTAACTTTAACCCTTTCAATGTCTCCCGTGCCCGAATGAGGACACTTTTTAAAATAAACACACAGTTTCATTATCAGTGAGCTACAAAACAATGAGAAGCAATTTGCCAAACCTTGAAAAACCGTTCTTTTCAGATGTTTCAAAAGATTTTTTTTGTTTTCATAATAACAAAATGTATACGTAGCAATTTGTTGTTTCACTGTCTTATTTTATTTGGACGTAAAATAGGTTAAAATATGAGGAAATTTATTTTAGTGTTCAATAGAGATCCTCTAAAATTTGCATACATATGAGTACGGATATAACAGTTTAACAGACTCACAGATTTCCTGCTTACATTAAGCGCTGTAGAAATGAATGTTTCACACAATCTACTTGTACAATTGTCAGTTGCTAAATCGGAGACTAAGAATGGATTTGAATTAAACTTTGATGCAAAATCACACGAGTACAATTTAAAATTGGCAAAATAGCTTTGTAAAGCCTCAGAACAAATCCACAAGCGTTTGTGTGCAGTAATTTGTTGTTCAGAGCGGTATTATGAGCCCTAATGATACCAATATTTTTTTTCATAATTAAAAAATACACAACATGTCATTAGCTTCGTGACAAACATGATACTACATAATATAATAAATCAATTATCGTAACATACCATAAAATAACAAAATATGGCCACTAGTCCAGCTATAAATCTGAATAAATACATTACACTGCCTGCATTTGAAATGCAACAAGTATTTTGTTGTTGTAGGACTCTTCTTAAACCACACATGTTTTTTTCATAATCTGAAACAAATTATTATTTCGATTAAATATATTATTTCGACTGCCTCGTTGGTCGGGCGGTTGCTGGCGTGACTGCCGATCGGGAGGTCCTGGGTTCGAATCCCGGGTTGGGTACTGTTGGATTTTTCTAATTTGGAATTTCTGGCAGTGACTCAGAGACTGGATGTGTGCCCGGTGCATGGCAATAGGCTCACCACCTATTCTTTTGTGGGACTTAAACGTAGCTGGTGAATTGTGGGGGTGTACTACACTCCTCTGCCTACCCCTTAGGGGATTACAGGCGTGATGTTACGTACGTAAACGTAATTGAAAAAAAAATGTGATACCAAAGGCGGGCTTAATGCTAAATAATATTTTTCACTTCAGGGATGTGTAGATAAAAGTCAAAGGCGGTATAAAAGGAAACTTACGGGATATACCTATGTATGTATAAATAAAATAATGTATGTTTTAATGAATGTGGAAATTAACATATCAATGACAAACCTCTAATAAAAAGGCAACAGTTAAACATACCTGTGTTGTTTATTAGTATTAATATCCTAACATTGTAACGTTTTATGTTGTATTTCATAACGATTTGTTTACGAGTCTATTCGTCGGCTTTTCGTAACTGGCGTAGTCAAAGCCCTTGTTATTATTGATTCTACAATTTCCAGTTACATCTATACACACGTACCACTTCATTACGTGTGCACTTAGACACAGCTAATCAGGATATAGAAGGTCATATGGCGAGTTGAGGGTAATAATTGAATTTGTACGTTTCCTTAAACATCTATGGTATTATATTCATACTTAGAGGTAATCATAAGCATTATTAGATTGAGGATATCTCATCGTAACTCGTTGTATCGATTCATGATACGATTGTTTACTTACAAACGTATGCAATATATGATATTATGGTGAAATAATATTACATTCAGTTACAATAATTCACCATTCAAGCATGAAAACAGTATGTGTATATTTCTTTTATTATTTTCATTTTAATATTAGATATTTCATAGATATTTCATTTGAATATTAGATATTAGATATTTCAACATGGAGTAAGCTGTCCCTGAACGAATTTTGTCAATTACGTGTGCGAAGGCCACCTTTGTAAATGTTTCTGTATTATTTTTGTGTGTGTAGGTGTGAAAAATAAAGTAAAACAATTACGCCCTGGACTATGTAGAATTAGTCTAATACAGCTCATAGGTACGTGAGACGATTCGAAAAATGAAATTAATCGAAAATTTCCGTTATTTGAAAATAAAAAAATAACGAAATTTGATTACAAAAAGTTAAGTTTGTTGTATAATTTACAAAGAGTAATTGTCAGTTGTGCATAATATTTATCCTTTTGAAACTGTCGTCTTAATTTTAACAGTATCATTATCTTAAATTTAAGAGTATCATCAGAATACCTCTAGTTTCTCCAACAACGCGATCTCGTCGGCGTCGCGATTCGCTTCGTCGTTGGTAATAATCCTGCCGTTCTCACTTAGTTTACCCGTCAAGTTGCTGTCCCTCAAATCACTCTCCACTTTAAAATCACCTAACATGTGGTACGCACTGGAGCTGTGCCCGAATAGCTTCATGGCTTGCACGATCGATTTGCCCCTATATTTCTCTAGAGTGTTCACGCCGCCCGGATGGTCGCGCATGAATTTTTTCAAATCGTACTTTTGCCCGTCGTAATGTACGGGAAACTCCGCCGCGCCGGTCGGGGACATGGCGACGTCCGTTTGCACCTAACTCAGCTAGCGACTGAAACGTTATCATTTCAGACACTGTGAGATATGGTCAGATGTTTCATGTGCTCATGTGCCATCAACGGTCCACGTCCATCAATATTTGATTACGGCTGCAGCATAACCACAACACTAGGGATTCTCCAATCGATACCCATAACCCATACTTTTTTTTACTTACCCATAGTCCTTAGTCCTTAGTCCTTAATATAAACATTGTAGTCTTTATTGTAAATATTGTTATTGCGCTTTTTTACCTTACATTTCCATCTGAAGATTTTTTTGACTACTGTATTACGGTCATTTTTTACTGCTGAGAGTATTTAACACTAAATGGCGGAAATACGAAATACGAAATGGGAATACGTTTTTTATATTCTCTGTTTATATCTGTTACTATAATTTTTGTACGATATTTCATATTGTGTAAACAATAAAGTTTTCTATCTATTTACTGCCTATCTATTTATCTATTTTAACAAGATAAAACATGATAAACATAGGTCTGATATAACCATATTGTGTAGTGTCTAATCGTATGACATGACCTGGACTGGCGTTGTTTGCTATCTTTTTATAAATAACAACAAGCAATAACTGAATATCTTATGATCAATGAAAAGTAGCCACGATTTAATTGCGTAAATTCAGCTTTGAAAACAATTTCAAAAAATCAATAATACTTACTGTATTGAGGAAACATTTACTTACTGGTATTAGTGTTTTTTCTTAACATGCATATAACGTAGTAATAATTTCAAGGAAATATCCATGTAGTCACAATAATTTTCTTATGTTGATCAACTTATTAATTCCGTTAGATAAAGCGAGTATATGGTTCACTAATGACCTGATAATAATCTTTAATCTAGCATTTTCATTTTTGAACTGAACCTTCTTTGCTTTTGGGATAATTTAAAGCCTGCGGTTGAATATAGTCCACTGTTTTTTTCCCAAAAAAAAGTATATGTGTATACTTATTAGAAATGTTTTTTTTTATAACTAAGTAAGTAAGTAAGTTTTTATAAATATGTCTACAAAAAAAAGTTTTGAAGAAAAGAAACCTACTTCACTTTTTTCTACACCAAGTACCTATTATAAGTTTGACAGTTGACGAAAACTATTATTATTTATTAAATATTGTTATCGTTTTACATCGCAATTATGGAACAAACGAATTCAGCTCGTAGCAACTTGTCTTTCCTGAAAATGTTTTTCACGTTAATAATTAATGGCCTATGAAAGCTAGCGACGAATGCATTGAATAACCCCTCGATACCAATCCAATCGATAACCATTGACGTAATTTACATAATAAACGATGTTCAAGAACACTTATACTCGACGGTTTTATAATATTTTTTTGCCTAATAGCTGGCGAAATTTAATTTGGGGGTGCTGATTAAGAATTTCCTTTTTTTTGTTGCTGGCTGCGGCTGCGGATTCATTGGATTGAATTACTTCTTATAACATCAGCTGTTGTCAGTGAAAATCTCGTGGAAGTAGGTTTAGCTATTTTGGAGAACAAACAAACAGACAGACAATAAATTTAATTACTCAATATACTGTACCGTACTAAATATACTACTAAATGCATTCTTATGTATGTTTCTTCACTTTTTTTAGAATAATTCTAAGTTATACATATCGGGCAAAATAGAAGTCGGTAGGAACTTGTATATCTTGGCAGTCTGCACAGAAAACGAAACGCCAGAAATGAAAGTCAATCACGATGAAATGAAAGCTACAGTGGAAAGCAAATTCATCTCAAAATACGTAGAAATTAGCAGCACCCTTCAACGTAAGTAATGAAAAGGTATGGATTCTTTTACGTCAAATTGATAAGACGAAAAGCTCTGAAAGCGAGTACGCCATGAATTCATCGAACAACAACAAAATCGATGACCACGTGCGAGTCATATCTGCGACCCGCTCGTCTGTGAATTGAATAGGTACGCAAACCCGAACGCTTATCCCGAAGGCGTTTCATCTTCGTATTGTAAAATCAAACGTTCGTGACTTTTCTTTAAATCTACGCGGTAATAATTTCACAGTAGACAATAAAAAGTTCGTTGACGTAGCGACATCTAGTTTGTAAAATATAAACTAATCACATATCATTTGAGAAATTAAATGAAATTGTAAGATTGCTGCAGATATATTATGTCAATAATTGAAAAAATTAACGGATTTCACTTAGTTCTCTCTAAACACTGAATTAACGTTCCATTTGTATGCTTACGTTTTGATAAAAAGGTCTTATTAATAAGCGCAACCAAGTGCAGTCTGTCTTCCTCGATACATACATCGGATAGTATATATTTTTACTTAAATAACGTGTGATTAGTTACTGCCTTATATTTATTTTAGGATAACGTAGATATTATTAATTATATGTATTACATATATGAATAAAATTATTTGTGTATCAGATAAAAGATGCACGCAAATTCTGCACAAGTATGTCAACACTTACTCATGTCAAAAAAGAGAAGCTTGTGATTTGATTGTGACTGATTGTGACTTCAGATTGCTTGTTTGTCCATAAGATATTACAAAAATACAAATTAAATCACAGCAAATGACGTGATTGCCGTGATTGAAGTTATAATTGTTTGCTATTTGATGGTTGGCGGTGTTATGGTATAACGGTGTCGTTCGGATGTGCGTTGTTTGTCTACCAATCTGACATGTACCTAAGTTGGAAAAACCTTAAATAGACCTTTGATGTCGGGGCCGAGTATAAAAATAACATTCGCATTGGATTGTCGCGACGAGTCGGGCGGCGGTGCCTGATTCCACCAGCGCCATGATTCCAACGATGGGTCAGAGGTTCGCCCTTTATTTAGCTCTTCTAGTCTTGGGTAAGTCTCAAATAATTATACCATATCAAGCAAGAACTGACTATACTTTAACCGGTTCTGTAATAGTTTTGTGCATTTGTCGTAGAATGCACGCATAAAATGTAAATCTCTAAATGGGCGAATGTTTCTAAAATTGTAACATGGGGTGAAACTTAATTTTGTATACTATTAATTAATTCATAATATAAAAATAATCATACCAATAATTATTTAATAAATCTAAACTTTTGTTTTAATTTTTGCTTTAATACGATATTGATGATTTATAATGGTTTTTGAACTAATGGGGAACATTTCAATATTATTGTTATTTTGTGAAAACAAGGTGGAATTGCCTCCTAGTTTTTTACAGGATTTAATTTCTCAATATTTGGCAGATTACTATAGCACCACACAGTAAAAATTTGACAAATTTACATATTCTAGTAGGAAATTAAATAACATTTATTAGACCTATTGAAATGTTCAAATTTTTTTTTAGTAATACAAGGGCTGATATTTAAACCGATATTGGCAGCACCCCCTAATGAATTACAAAACCTTCCCCCTCGTCCTAAGGAAGGTGGGATTGAGACTCAATATTGCGAGTTTTACAACGGCTCCATGCCGGCACCGTGTGATGAGAATGACCTAACATGCAAGCCAAGAGAAATTGTCAAAGACAAGTGCGAGGCTATCGAGGCAGATAAAAGCAATCACTGCTTTGTACTGTGGCATTATGACAATGTAACAAACAAGGCCACTGTCAAAATGAAGGGGTGCTTCTTGGACACAGTTGCATGCAACGACCGAGCTTCCAATTGCAGAGTGCACAATATGAAGTTTCCAATATTGCACTGCTGCTGCGAAGGAGACATGTGTAATCAGAATGTAACCTTCCCGGGCCTCGAGGCAGGGATGCCGATGCAAACTGATTCACCTCCGGAAAGTGTACTCGCATCCCCGTTCCCCACGCCCGAAGACGACACGAAAGCATTAATGGCATACATTTTGACACCATTATGCCTCCTATTTGTGACTCTTGTTGGCTGCTACCTGTTATACAGAAAACGTAAAAGTGGCTCATTCGCCGAACTTGCTAACGGTGAGTCCTCACTGTCCAGACCACCGTCTGCTGGGGGCGGTATAGAGAATGAGGCGTCAAATTTAGTCGGTTTGGTAACACTTTGTGAAGTGAGAGCCAGGGGTCGATTTGGAGCAGTGTGGAGAGCAAAATTGGGTCAGAAGGATGTGGCCGTGAAGGTGTTCCCGCTACAAGATAAGCAGTCGTGGCTGGCTGAGCAGGAGATCTACAGGCTGCCCCGGATGGATCATCCAGACATACTCCATTACATTGGTGTTGATAAGAAAGGCGACAATTTGCAAGCTGAGTATTGGCTCATCACAGCATATCATGAGAAGGTGGGACCGAGTGATTATTTTTAATAACTGGCCAGTGTGTTGTTTTCACAAAATACATTTAATAACGTTTGATTTAATCATAGCCTATACACACTTATGAATAGTGAGCACTATAAGCAGAAGTTGATAAAATCTTCTGTCTGTTTTATGATATTAGTAATACTAGGTCAGTTTTCTAAATGATACAGATAAAAAGGTAATACAATGACATTGCCATAAAGTTAATTTACGACTGTGAAATACGATGCCTTAATTGATACATGATAATAAATGATTAATAATTTATTAAGCATATTATAATTAATAAAAGAAAGTTCTAATGTCAGACATTATCTGTGAATGATTTAACGGTTGAATTACTATAGTCAGACCTGGTGCTTATATTTTTATTACGTATGGGTTATAAGGCAAACGGACAAACTGACCATTTGTACAGCCTGTAGATATCTGCTTCTGATAGGACTTTCAATAGGCCTGATCTGATTAAAAATTTGGGCAATCAAATGTGTGTTATGGTAGCCGGACTTTAATTACATCCAGCCAGAGAAACATATGCGCTCATCACACAAATGCCTGTGCTGGTTGGAAATCGAACCCAGAACCATTGCTTGTACAGTGAAATTCTCCAATCATTCAATGAGTAGGCCAGTCCAGCATACAATTTATTTAGTGTATAAGAAGTTATGAATGCTTTTTTTAAAACTATGCACAATTATCTTATCACAGTTTATTGCATAGATGAGTTTTCGATAGTTCTACGAATTATTTGGTTTGCAGGGTTCTCTTTGCGACTACCTGAAGGCGCATACGCTGACTTGGGCGGAGGCGTGGCGCGTGGCGGCCTGCGTGTCACGCGGACTGGCCCATTTGCACGAGGAGGGCGGCGGGAAGCCGGCGGTCGCGCACCGGGACTTCAAATCGAAGAACGTGCTGCTCAAAGCCGACCTGAGCGCCTGTATCGCGGACTTCGGCCTCGCCCTCATCTTCGTGGCCGGGCGCGGATGCGGCGACGCTCACGGGCAAGTGGGGACGAGACGCTACATGGCGCCGGAGGTGTTGGACGGCGCCATCAACTTCACCAAGGACGCGTTCCTCAGGATTGACATGTACGCCTGCGCCCTAGTGCTGTGGGAGATTGCTTCTCGGTAAGAAATAACAATCGTAATATGGCATTCTCTATATTGTAGTAGGTACCATTGACACACTAACAGAGATAGTTAGAATATAGATATATAGGAAAAAATCGTTATTTCAAATTTAGTCTGAACGGTAATCGAACCCAGAGCGCTCTGAATCTGCGTTAAAACGGATCGGTATGTGGCGAAGACGTGGAGATTGTCGCTTCTACGCATTAACTGGACATTATTCAATTAAACTAAATGGTTAAATTATATTACGACATCGCGAGATTAGACCTAGCGGGTATCTCTTTGCGAGCGGACGTTTGACAGTCATTCAACAAAGAGTCAATTAAAATCTGTTATCCGCGGCCAGGAATGTAATAGGTACAGAGTACTGGATGTGGTCCGGTGATTCACGTGTTGTGTGCTCGCGTAACGCTCGCTCTGCCGACGACTAGATTGAGCAATTTGCATTTATATTGATTGCACGAGTCCTCGGTATCAATTCGTCCTTACGAACGGAGATAAAAGGGAGAGACTGCAACTATTCTTCCAACACACGATTGTTCTCCTCGTTCGTGTTCAGCTAATATGTTTAAATTACAGATGGGCCGTGTTAAACCGAGTAACGCCTACAGAGTGTTACTCAGTTTAAGTTGAACCGATCCGAATATTCGGCCGAGTTACTCGGTATAGATTTATATAGGTTTGTGCCACGAAAACATGTATAGACTTCCTTCAGAGCAGCAAACCTCGTGCAGCCAAATACTCGGCGCCGGAACCGAATATTCGGCCCAGTACCGAGTACTTAAAACTGCCGAATACCGAATTTTAACAGAGTATTGGGTCACAGAGTATTTTAACTTCTAATTTAGAATTTCTAGCAGTGACTCGGAGTCTGGATGTGTGCCCGGTGCATGGCAATAGGCTCACCACCTATT